>MQRK01196200.1:48693-65579 GCA_001938485.1 Girardia tigrina | reverse complement strand
GGTCGAGAACAGAGTTAACCTTTGACTCTCCATTTATTCTGTATATAACTGATGTATGTGTGTTTGTGATTTAGTTTATTTAAATATATTTTAGTACCGATTGTTTGTCTTCTAACAATTAACAAATTTCGTAATTGCTTGACTTTTCAAATTTCAATTTGACTTATTAAGAACACTGAAATAACTTGATAATCTTTGCCAAAACTTTCGTACAATTGCATTTAATTAATAACTTTTATCTTATTATCCGAGCGAATGGAGATTTACATAAATTGTTAAAATATTTTTTCCAAATTTCATTGGTTAAAAATTAAATTAATTAACGTTCGCGTCAATTTATTAGTTCCACTGGCTATTTTTTGTAAACATCGTTATCATTTGTTTATGGTGTGCTTATATGGGATTGATGACTAATATTATGTATGTTAAGTGGTTTGACATTAGTTTGGTAAAATAATGCATTTTCTCATATACATACACGAATGTGAGTATGTTTGTAGAAAATATAGCATTCATGTGTGTGTACATGAAACGAACATATGTTTTTTTATGTTTAACAAAGTGTTAACAAGTTATTCAAATGACCAATAAGTGTAGAATGATCACTGAAAAAGCATTTAGCTATCATATAAAGCAACTTAATGGAAAAAATCATTATTCATTGATTCAAGGTCACACTGAGTAAATTCATCAATAATTGGAAGAAAGGGAGACATTAACAGCAATAAGAAAGCACAAATTAAGATGCTACTTGATGGAGGCCAGCAAAGTATTCGAGAAGTTGCAGCTTTAGTTGATGTAAGCCATACAACAGTGCAGCGTTGCAAAAATGCCCCTATTCAGTCCCATAGAATTGGTCACTGTGGAAAGAAGAAGTTGACTACCAGTGCTGATGAGAGAGCTATGATGCGGGTGATATCAAAAAACCTAACTGCGAAGGCAAAAGATGTCAAATCAGCTCTACAGACAGCCGGAACAAAATTATCTTTGAGGACAACTCAACGCAGATTGAAAGAATTAGGCTGCAGGTCAGTCAAAGCGAGGCGGGTACCTGTGTTGACTGCCCGGATGAAGAAACAAAGATTGGAATGGGCAAGAAGTCACAGACACTGAACAGCAGAGGATTGGGAAAGGTTAAAATTATTTTTTATTCATTAAATACATCATATTTGTGGGATTTTTTGTGTATTCACATCATTTTAATATTTCTTTCATAACAGGTTGTTTTCACAGATGAATCGATTTTCAATTGTGGGACTTCTGGTGGTCATACAGTGTGGAAACTGCCCCATCAACCTGCTCCAGCACATCAAGTTCAACGCCATCCAACAAAAGTGATGGTGTGGGGCTGCTTTAGTGCAAAGGGGGTAGGTCGTCTTCATATTTGTGAGTGAATGATGACTGCCACTAAGTATGTTGACGTTTTGAATAACTGTCTGGTGCCCCAAATGCGTGAGTGGTACCCTGACAATGGTACTTCAGGACAAAGCACCATGCAACACATCTAATATTGTTGCCAAATTTATTGAAGACAACAATATTCAGTTACTTCCATGGGTGGGAATAGTCATGACCTCAACCCCATCGAAAATCTTTGGGGTATCATCAAAAGAAAGCTTAAGGAGGAGACGATAACATCAAAACAAGAATTAATTGAAAGAATTTTACATTTTTGGAACCATGACGCATCAGTTCAATAAACATTGATTAGTTTGGCCAATTCAATGCCCAATAGAGTCGAAGCAGTTATCAAAGCAAAAGGAGGCCCAACAAAATACTAATTTTCTAAATTACAAAAAATGAACTATTTGTTTTTTTTTCTACATTGTTATTTGTATGCTTTTATTTCTTATGTCTGTAATTATGTTATCAATTAAATATATTATATATTCATTTGTTTGGGAGCGTGTCATTATTTGCAAAGAGTTTGCCCAAAAATGTAAAAAATTGTAGATGGAACTAATAAATTGGCGCGCACTGTAGTACACATTAATGAAGATGTAATGATATTGAAGGTAAATAATTTATGCAAAACTTTAATAACAAGAGGAGAATATGACATTGAACAATCATTACTTGCAGAAATAAATCTATGGAAAAAGAAATGGATATCTTTGGAAGATTTAAAAATTCCAGAAACAGTTGAACAAACCTTAAAAAACTGTGATGTAGATATATATATTTGTTATGAAATGAATTACTAAAGATATTACTGACTTTTCCCATTAGTGTTGCATCGACATTATATCAATTTTGATAAATGAACAAGACAAGCAATTAAAAATATCATAAGAACGTTTGACTATAATTAAGATTAATGAAATTAATATTTTTCTATAAAATATTTCCCCGTTATGAATGATGGAAGGTGCAAGCTTTGAAGCAAATATTCTTTTTTAAGTACTTTTTCATCATTTTCTTTATCAACTATATAATCATAAAAGTCAATCGATAACTATCTCTTGTTAGGTATGATTTTGGATGGTGTTAGAAAAAAAGCAAAAACCAGATGTATTTAATGAATAATTTGTATAATTTGGATATTATTTTAAAAACAAGAAGTACATTTTACTTTCTTAACTTTGTTTAACTTTTAATATATATATATATATAAATAATATATATATAATAATATAATAATATATATATTATATAATAATATATATATAATAATATATATATATATATAAATATACAAATCCGGCATGTAAAGTTTTACACTTAAAATAAAAAGTTTTTATTATACTAATAAAAGTTTTTTTTCAGAATTTTAAAACATGTTTTATTTATAAATATTAGCATGGATATAAAACTTTATTAAATACTTATAAAATATATTTTTAATGATTTATTTTAAATTTCATAAAGTCTATAAAAATAACATTTGTTGCTTAAGATTGAAATCAAAAATAAAAAAATGACTAAAATATAATAAAAATAATTTAAAATTTTGTACTTTTGATATTTTATTTTGAGTATCTTTTATATGGTTATAGTTTATAATAGGAAAATAATTCCAATAATTATTATTATAAATTTTAATTTGATTTTATTTTAACAGTAGAACAATGTAACTTTAAAGATAAATGTTTTGAATTATAAATAATTAATATTAGAACGACTTCTTAAATTAAATCTACAAGCACGGACGTTCTCGTTCAAATTGTGATTTATTTGATTTCTTTTGCTTTTTCGAGTTGGAATTACAATCTCCACTTCGCTTTCATCTCCACTTTCATCTCCACTTTCAACTTCACTTTCTTCTTCACTTTCAACAACGTATTCTTCATCATTAGGATCTTCTTCAATTTCTATTTCTGCATTTATATAATCTTCATCATTCAGATATAAAACATTCGTTTCTTCATATTCATCAATTGTTTGTTTCAATTGTTTTGGATTTTTAATAATTTCTTTAGTTATCTTTTTATTCAAGTCTTTATAAATGATAACTTGTGTTGGAATAGTTCTATCCATAGGACATGTGGTTTGATGAGCGAGCCATTCTTTAATACAAGTCTCACAGAATTCGTGTTTACAATTTTGTATAATTGCGATGTCTTTGGAAATCGATTCTAAACAAATTGGACATTTAATTATAGATTCATTTATAGTTTGATAGGGTTCTTGTGAAGAGGTTGTCGGTATTTCGTTTTTTGATAAATTGTGTTTTTGGATCTGAGAGAGGCTTGTTTTAAGATCGATTTTCTGTTCGATGATCTCTTTGTTGTTTGAAGAATGAGGACTAATTTGAGTATTATTTTCGAGTTTTGATGATGAATAAATAAACCAAGAATTTTTGTCCAAATTGTTTCTCTTTAATATAATTTTTAGACCATCTGAGTTGTTATCAAGTTTTATCTTCTTATTTGGTATATCGAATGAAGGATCGCGATCATTTTTACTTTTATTTTCTTTATTGTTGCTGCATGAACTTTGATTCGATATTGTGATCGATTGTGAATGTTTTCTTTTTAGATTTTTGTTACTATTTACTGTTTTTTCTTTCGCATTGTTGATCTTTTTCTTTTGTAATTCGACTGCTTTAGTTAATTTACTCTTTAGATTCTCCCAATATTCATTCATGTTTTTTATCTATCAAATGTATAATTAAAACATCATGAAAGGGTAAATGGGAAAACGGATAAATTTATTTTTGTTTAATTATCCAATAAAAATTAACAGAATCAAAATCTTTCAAAATAAAATTTCTAACTTTTAAATTTTTTATAATATTGAATATATTATATTTCTTTAATATATTTAAAAAGAACTTGGACTGTCCAACTTGGAAAAACGTCTATTCCTAAACTTTATAATTACATTTAATATTATTGAACATGTTCTTTATGCAATTTGAACAATGAAAAAATATTGTTTGGATTACGATTCTTCAATAACCCCATGATACATCATAAAATTTAAGTTTCTTTCATGCGGCTCTTTCGTATTCTTATTCAAAAAGATAACTACTAAGTTTATTATTATCTTTGAGCATAAAGTATAAATTTAGTTCCAATATTAATAAATCTACTGTTCAGTCAATACGTATTTCTATTGCAGTAATTGAAAAAATGATATCATTTTTTAATGTGTCTACTAAAAGACATTATGTTTTGCAAAATGTACTTAACAGAGATCTGAAAAGTTTATGTGAGACTCGTTGGGTAGAACAAAGTGAATCTTTTATACAATTTATTGATTCTACAGTGAATATTCTTGAAGCTCTTCAATATATTCTTAGCTCTACATCGACGAAGTATCCATCGCCGTAATCATATATGTTAAACACGATAGAATTCAGCTTTAGTAAAATAAAAACATGTGTAAGAAACTTACTCATAGGGAGAGGGCTTAATTTAGGGAATAACATAAAGGAAGCGATATCAAATATCACTTCTCTTGATAGTGAAGAATGGTTTAGACATGTAAGAAGAATATGTTTTTGACTTCACAAGAGCATATCTTTAATTAAAACAATCTCTTTTTAGTATATTTTTTTATATTTTATCTGAATTGTTTTTGTTATTTTTTTGTTAATAAAAGTATATTATATCTTTAATTTTCAAATAATATTTATTTAAAAAATTGTCAATTTAATTTGGAAAATCGTCAATTTCATTCTGAAAATGCTATATATTTTATATTTTATATAACTAATCATTTAGAGGGAGGCAGAGAGAAAGAGATTCTGATAAATAAAATGTATAATGTACAATTTATTTTTAATAAATTCAATTTGTCTAATATCATTTTTAATAATAAAAAACAATAAAGTCATTTTAATCTAAATTTTTATTGGAAAACATGTTCGCCACTTCTGGGGTATCGTCAGTTCTGTAAGAAAGTAAATCGCTGTTGCATTTGTAGTCGGAAGACCATTATGACATCATGTCTTACATCAGAATACTCTAATATAATTGGACGAATCACTTTGCATGTTTAAACAAAGTTTATGAAACTTAATTAACAGTGCTTCAGTAATAATCCTTTCATAGTTACAGTCAAAATTACTAATCAAAACCCGAAAATCACTCTCATTTACTTTCCTGTGTGTTCCATGACAGCTCTTAATGTGATCTAAAATAGAGCTTTTTCTACTTCATTGGGTATGCTCAGCAATTTTAGTTCGGAGGTGACGATTTGTCTCCCCAATGTACTTGTGATATTTAAACTGGTAGACTAAATTTGCTTTCATACCAAATTGTGTTTTTCATTTATTGGAAAAGTAATTAAATATTTTGTCAGTGAGGAAACCCAATTTAGTTTTAACGCCTACTCGAGACTATTTTTCAAAAAGTCTTTTACAACTCTTTGTTATACAGAGTATGGGAATTTAGAAATGTTTCTTTGTGTTAGTCTCTTCCTCAGAAGCACTAAGCTTGATATTGATAAAGTTATTAGTTTTAAATAGATTGATTTTACCGTATTATAAATGATCTTATTTAGATATTTTATATTATATCCATTATAACTAAGTCTGTTATGTAGCGTATCGAGTTCATCATCAAAAATTTCATAACATGAAGTTAAGCTACATACCCTGTATATTAATCTTTTGATCATATAACAAAGTACAGTTTGGTAAATTAATCAAAAGTATGAGGGTAATTATTATATAAGCATTATGATAAGTTACTTTTTAATTTTTTCAGCTAAATGTTAAATAAAACTGGTCTCCGTACACAAAAAAATTTCTAATTGCATATTCAGATAGAGAATCAAAATGTGCATCAAACACATGATATTTATTATAATGGGTTTTATTACCACTACATTTAAATAATCTTGCAAAAATAATCGTAAATTGTTAAGATTGTAACCGTACGTCGCTACCCATAAATCAACTTCGAACTGTCAGGATAATATACTCTTCGATCTGTCGGAAATTCGGGATAAACCGTTACAGATTTCGTTGTGATCACAAACTGTTTGTTACAACCAACAATGAATACAGACTGTCAGGATAATATTCTCTTCGATCTGTAATAAATTATGGATAAACTGCGTCACGATAAATTATTCAGTATAAATCAAGTATCTGAATTATTAAAGTACGGAATTCTGTATCATATATTTTTATTGAATTTTTTTAAAACTGATCGCTTAGCGATCATTGATCATTTTATTTTAAATCCATTTTCATTTTAATTCATTATTTTAATTCATACATGACGAATTGTTTTTTTCTTTTTTTCTTTCTCCACTACATTTTTTTCCAAAGTGATATTTTCTGGATTAATTATTTTGCCATTTTTTGGTGATAAAACAATTTCAAATTGTTAACAGCCGACATGATTGCTTTCAAACATTTCTCAAATAAAATTAAACAAAATCCATATTCAGCATGGATCTATCTAAAAAAAACAAAACCCCAACAAATTAACGCACACACCTCAGATCAAACAGAATACAAACAAATTAGAAGAATTCACGAAGGGAACGATCACGCAACAATGCATTAACTAAAATTAATATATTACAATAGCCCCCACCCAATAAAAGCGGAGCTTGTGTAAAAGAATATGATATTATCTTAATTTGGCATTGCGTAAATTGATTGTTTTATTTTTCTGCTTTATGTCAACAGTTACTGTGTTATTCTGTACACATTTTACGGGATACGGTCCAACAAACTTATCTTCGAAATTTCTAGCTAACGAGTTTCTAACATAAGCCTCCGTATACTTATTCTTATTCGATACGAGATTGTCTTTGTTGTAACTGATTGATCGAAACAGATTCCAATTTAACGTTTTTCCTTTGAGGTTTCCTAGTGGTGATTTGTTGGTAATAGAATATAGTTTGATTCTTAATGCCAAACAAGTCTCGTAGATGTTATCGTACCAATTTGAATTGTTACATTTAGTCCTCAGTGTTTGTTTAAAATATCTATGGAAGATTTCAATTTTACCATTCGATTGAGGATTATAAAGAGTTGTACGAATCTTCTTTATATTGTACTTAGTACACAGTGTTTTGAACAGTGAAGACTCAAATTGTCTACCTTGATCTGTCACGATAATCTTCGATGGTCCATATCGACAGATCCAATGAGTCTCAATTACTTGAACGATATTGTCAGATGATATTTCTTTTGTTTATAAAACCTCAAACCAATTAGTCTTAAAGTCTATTATACAGACTAAGTACCTGAAATTTTTGTTCGGGGGAAGTGGACCAGTAATATCAACATGCAACTATTCTAGTTTATCTCTTCAATGTGGAAATCTTTTTGTATTATTTTTGTTTCTGTTACATGCAATACACTTTTGTACAAACTTTTGTATATCTTTTCGCATCTTTGCAAACACATTTGTAGATAGAGCATTTTGTATGTAACTTGGTTCCCATAGTGTCCCAATTCGTGTATGGCTTTTATGCATTTGTCTCTGGGGTTCTCTGGAATTAATGGTCTATTGTAACCGTCTATTGACTGATCAAACCATATGTCTTTTATTTTTTTAATTTTAATAAGGTGTTAAAACATTCTAAACGTACCTATTCCTGATTGCCTTTTAAAGATTCTATGTCAAATATAGGTAGATATTTTATCTCATTGATGTAAGAACGTGATAAACAATCTGCTACGATATTACTTTTCAATGCCAAATATTGTATTTTACAGTCAAATTGAGACAAGAAACATATTTGGTGTAACTACCTGGACTTGGGTTTTCTATATCGAATATCCTTACCAGTGGCTTATGATCTGTACGTATATTGAAACTCCTACGCTCTATTAAGTACTGATAGTGTTTAACAGCCCGAAAAATCTCTAATAACTCACGATCAAAAGTGGAATACCTCGTTTCAGTTGATTTTAATTTTTGAGAAAAGAAAGAGATCGGAGAATCAATATAGTCAATCACTTGACATAACGAGGCACCTATAGTAATATTCGAGGCGTCAGTAGTGAGCGTTAATATGGTATTATTTAGTACCATTGACAGTTCAGTGATTTTGTTAAGTTCGTGTTTAATGTTTTCAAAAATAATGTTCAATTCGTTGGTCCACTCTATTTTTGCTTGTTTCTTCTGGTTTCATTGATCGGAGACAGAAGTTCCGAACAATGTAGAATGAACTGGTGGTAAAGTTTACCATTCCACAGAATCTTCTTATGTCTCGTACTGTCTGCGGAGGAGTAATGGCTGATATTACATCCCTGTTGTTTTTAATTTGAGCTATTTTTCCTTTTCTGATATTATGATATAAAAAATTTACATCTTTTTTAACGAACTCGCACTTTTCAATGTTGATTTTTAATTCATTTGTTTTTAGTATGTCCAATATGGTTTCCACATGTTTCAAATGGTCTTCTTGGTTTATACTCCCAATGAAATGTGCACTTAGAGGAATCGTCTAAATAGCTGACCACGAATGGATATTTCGAAAATATTTGATCCATATGTCTTTGGAATGTTGATGCCGCATTTTTCAAACCGAACGGCATACGATTATACTCGAACAGACCGAATGGCGTGATAATAGCTGTTTTATGAATATCATCCTCCGCCACCGGTATTTGATGGTATGCCTTTTCAAGGTCGATCTTGCTAAAATATGCGGCATTTGATAATCTGGTAGTCGCGTCCTTTAATAACGGTAAGGGATATTCGTCCTTGACTGTTATTGCATTTAACCACCGATAATCTCCACAACATCTCCAAGTATTATCTTTTTTTCTCTTCATTAGAAGTGCGGAGGACCAATTGGATGATGATGGTTGTATGATCCCTTGTTCTAACATATTACTAAATATTTCTTTTGCTGCAGATAAATTTCTGGAGAAAGTTGTCGTACCTTTTCATGGATAGTATATCCATTAGTTATTATGTGATGTGTCGTAGTATCGGGCTGGACGTATGTTTCTTATTAGCAAGGTGATTCTTGTAGAGTTAATAGTTTGTGTATGGTTGGATCGGACACTATATTCTTATTCGATTGTTTTGGTGTGCATTCATTGATTGTAGGTGTTGGGTCGCCGTTGGATGTACCATGGTATTTTTTATCTAAATCTGTTTTATATTTTTCTGTCAATAAACCCACTTTATTCATTTCATCGAATGTTTCGTTTGTGTTCGTAACTGATTCGATTGTTTTTGGTTAGTAGCTGATCCGATTACAATATTTTTGTGAGCGATAATAATTTGTAATTTTTGTTCTAGGTAATATGGTGTTTAAAATATTCGAGTGTATATCTTTGAATAGAACGATAGAGTTGTCGCGAACCTTATTTGTTGATGAAGTTTTAGTAAATAAAGTTTGATTCTGGCATTCTATTAGTAAACCAAAATGGGACAAAAAATCGGCACCAATATTGCCTGGGGAATTTCAGCAATAATAAAGTTTCAACTATACCAATTATTCCCCAGATTTATTTTGAGAGTCTTGTGACCAAATGTCCTTATTTCGGAGCCATTGGCCGCATAAAGTCTAACATTATTAACATAACGGTATTCTTTATAATGCGAAACAGGTAGAACTGAAACTATTGATCCCAAGTCAACTAATAACGAAAAGAACAATTAAGAAGGTGCACCGTGAAAACACCGTTTAGGTAAGTCACCATTGGTGCTAAGCTGGACAACCTTTTAGGTTAAGCATACGTGATTTGAATTTGCATGGTTGTATACAACGGAATGCTTCTATTCCGAATCTATTGTGGTAGTAACACCATTCTGGTTTATTATTAGGAGATTCTGATTTATGACATGGTCTTTTTGTCATAGTCTCCACTAGATCTGAAAAGTTCGATTTCTCTAGCTGATTTTAATTCCAGAATCTCCTTTTTAAAACTTTTATTTTCATTAAATAGTTCCTTAAATTTGTCTAGGAGTATGTTATAATTATCATCATTGGATGGTTTATTTGAAGTTGGGATAGTGTTGGATACTGTATAGACGTTAAATTGCAAATTGCCATATAATCTATCAGCTATAATTCCCAGAGAATCAATACCCTGATCTTCCCGTGTTAATAGAATGTCTTTGATGTGAGTTGGTAATATGCGATAAAAGAAGAATTATATTAACTCGTTATTGAGGTCACCTTTTTTGTCTGTTATTTTACAATTTAGATCGGTTAAATATTCAGAGGGTTTTCTATCCCATAACTCGATATCGTAGTAACATCCCTCTAAAACCGCATGTTGGTTGACTGGATAAATTTTAGTGAATATTTCGCGTAGTAGCGTTAGAGGTTTGTTAGAAAATGAAAATTTTTTTATGTCATTTCCTATTTTGATTATGATATCGGGAGTTAATTTGTTGATTAGTGCGGTACAGATTTGTTTATGATTAGTGATGCCATTAAAAGTACACATACTAATGCATGTGTCTAACCACTGTTGTGGTGAATGACGTTTGTCCGTAAAAAATTCCGGTAGTTTGAAATGTGATTTATCAAGATTGCTAATGTAAGCAGTGTCGTTGTTGCTTGAGGATAAATCTTCAAATGAATTATATTTGTTTAGTGGTTTTCTTTGTTTACTTGTCATAATAATTTGTTGTTAAGTTTTTTTCTTTTTTTTAAAAATTTGTATGTTAAGATGTTTAGGTATAGTATATTAATTTTAGTTAATGCATTGTTGCGTGATCGTTCCCTTCGGGAAATCTTCTAAATTGTTTATATTCTGTTTGATCTGAGGTGTATGCGTTAATTTGTTGGGGTTTTGTTTTTTTAGATAGATCCATGCTGAATATGGATTTTGTTTAATTTTATTTGAGAAATGTTTGAAAGCAATCATGTCGGCTGTTAACAATTTGAAATTGTTTTATCACCAAAAAATGGCAAAATAATTAATCCAGAAAATATCACTTTGGAAAAAAATGTAGTGGAGAAAGAAAAAAAGAAAAAAACAATTCGTCATGTATAAATAATAATGAATTAAAATGAAAATGGATTTAAAATAAAATGATCAATGATCGCTAAGAGATCAGTTTTAAAAAAATTCAATAAAAATATATGATGCAGAATTCCGTACTTTAATAATTCAGATACTTGATTTATACTGAATAATTTATCGTGACGCAGTTTATCCATAATTTACTACAGATCGAAGAGATTATTATCCTGACAGTCTGTATTCATTGTTGGGTGTAACAAACAGTTTGTGATCACAACGAAATCTGTAACGGTTTATCCCGAATTTCAGACGGATCGAAGAGCATATTATCCTGACAGTTCTACGTCGATTTATGGGTAGCGACGTACGGTTACAATCTTAACAATTTACGATTATTTTTGTAAGATTATTTTTTGTTGTGTATACAAGTTGATTATTAATCCCTTTTAATTGTGGTGTTGTAAATAAATCCTACGTATTCAATTTCGTAATATTATTTAATCAGTGGTAATAAAACCCATTATATTAATTGGTGTCAGATGTGGGATTTAATTGTAACAATAGGGTTCAGAAATCATATATTAAAATATTTTTTTTTGACACTAGCACTTTTAACAATTTTTATGTATTGATTATTGCACATTTACACAAGTGTAGATTGAAAATTTAAAATGTGCGGCACAATGTGCATTATCGATTAGCCCTTTAAAAATATTGATTAGCACATTAGGGTACTGTGCAGCGATCGATTAGCACTTTTTTCTTTGGTTGCTAAGGAAAGGGTCACGGTTGTTATGAATATGGTTACAATTACTATAGTTATAACAGCCTTGAATCATTGTATCCGTTGCTAATGAAAAATGTCCCTTGGTTACCGTTGCAATGGTTACTAAGACTTTGTTTACCGTTGCTGCCTAGGCTAAGGTGAAGGGAACCGTTGCTAAGGTTATCACGACCGTTCCTAGGGTACCGGGAACCAATCAGAAGCGTTTTCAAGTGGACCGGCACCGTTGCTAGGGTACCAAGGACCAACCAAAAGCGTTGCTAAGGTGATCGGAACCGTTGCTAAGGTTACTACGACCGTTGCTATGGTGACCGTGACCATATCCATGGTAACCACGAACGTCGCTATGGTAACCGGAACCGTTGTCATGGCAACGGGTAACCTCCGGTGGGTTTAATTATTGATTTGTCTAAAACATACATGTTCATCCTACTGATGAGATATGTGTATACTCGGACAATGAAGGCGCTTTCAAAAATATATCATGGAGGAAATCGGATGAAAACCCACTTGCAACACCGCCACAAAGACTGACAAACCAAAAACATCTCGCTTCCGTCTTTTAGGACAGTAAAGGTCTGCTCTTGTTAGATGTATAACCTACAAATGGTACAATCAATGCAGATGTCTACTGTACTCAACTTGATCGTCTCATTATCGCCGTTCAACAGAGTCGCAGACGGTTGCTCCATGGAGGAAAACACAATGTTCATTATCTCCACGATAATGCTCGTCCACATACGGCTGCTAAGACCAAGGACAAGCTGAATGCTCTTGTATTCACCATACTCCCCCGATCTCTTACCATCTGTCTACTATCTATTCTCTCCAATGAAATGTGCACTTAGAGGAAATAATTGTGCCTGTGTCAATGATATCAACGAAGATCTTCTACATTGGTTTGACAAGAAGCCGCGTGATTTTTTCTTAAATGGGATGCGCAGCCTCCCTTGACGTTGGCTGAGATGTATTGAGCACAATGGTCACTACTTTTCCAATTTGCATAACGTGGACAATTGATAAAATATTTTATATTTTATTGTATTATGATGTTTTTTTGGTATTTTTTGTGACAAAACTTATGAGGCAACCCATATTAATAAAATTTTAATGAATGTATAGATGTATTATAATTAATATTATTTAATAATAATTTATAATATAAATATATATATATATATATATATATATATATATGTTCTCAAATTTAGAATCTAAATGATATAAAGTTAATGATTTATAAAAAAGAACTTTGTGAAAGTGATGCTTATTCAAATGTGAATATTTTTTAATAAATATATTTTAATCTTTCTTTTGTTATTTATTTTTATCTTAACAATATTTCTCAATTTTGGGACTGGAATTATTACAATTTGGTTAAAAGGAAAGACAGGAAAGAAAAAATTACTTACATTAAGAAAATACACCAACTAAATATCATTTCTTTATCTATCAAAGGTTTCCAGAAGAAAACCTTATTCACGATGTTGCCAGATCTTGTAGAGCGACATCCTTCGATCTCAGATGAAAATTTAACGTCCATATATTCTGAGCTTTACATTTTTATATAACTTTGCGACATCAAAATTACAAACAATTAAAGAAAAGTGCGGAAACGCATTTTTGAATCGTGTAAATATAATGGTTTCAAAGTTGTAATAAAAAGAAGAAACTAATTGAAAATTTGAGAAGATATATCATTTAGAAAAATAATTTATTGATAATTTTAGCTTAAAATTATTATGTGACTTTTATTCTTTTCATAAAATCTTAATTGAATGTGGTGCGAGAGCGGGCGCAGCAGATGCGTGGCCGCGACACTCCGGTGTTAGGGAGCAGGCTTAGGATCGAGGGGAAAAATAAACAACTAACGTTCGCGAATCCAAAGAATCGCACCGAACATCAAGTAATCGAAGGCAGTCATCAACGCCGCATTCAATCATTATATCTACTAATTGACAATTTAAACTTCTCCAAAATTTTTCTAAATTTTTAAAAATCGCGATTGTTATTTCCAACATAACTCGAATATCTTTCTCTGTTATAATCCGTTGCTTCGGCCCGATATTCAGTTCAGCAGCAACTAACTGCTCGTAAGACCATTGTGGATCGTGATTGGCATCATTTTTGAAAAACGTTTCTTGTTTAACCGGACAAAATTTATAACCCACGGGAACACCGATATTTCTCTTTAGAAAAGATCCCGTAGCGATACTTCTCGTGACCTACTCAATTGGAATCATATAATTTTTTAGCAATAAAACTAGTATCGAAATGTTGCTTAATAAAATGACTTTTTATACCAGCAAAAAACAATAATTCGAAAATATGAGTCGCCGTTTTCGTACTAATCGCCACTTCGCCTTCCACCGAGTAACTCTTCACACATTCACCGTCGGTTATTTTACCGTTGGACACAATCAAGCACAAACCGTCAGAATCCGGTATTTCATAAACGATCTTCGTTTATCCCTCAACTGTCGCTTTGCCGACATTCATATTTTTCACGATCTCCATTTCTTTTGATTTATAATGGGCGCATATAAATTTGATCTTCAATAGTTCATCCATAAACAATGCGGTTGATTTTTTTATTTTTAAATCCCGCTATTCCTTTTCGGTCAATTGAACATTTTTTTTCGGACTTGAACCACGAACTTCCAAGAGATGGGCAATAATGCTGTCTGAATTTAATTTATCTGAATCTGTCATTATTTGATTCAAAAACAATTCAATATTCAAAAAATAGCGACTCTTCACGACAGAACAAAAAAAATTCAAACTTGCACGCAAAACAATTTATTTTTTCTCGCAAACAATTTTTTTAATGGTGACTTTTGATATCAATTCAAAATAAAATTCGCTCCAAAACAATCGAAGTAGTTCGAACAAACAAAGCGAAAAATATGAGAAAAGTTCGAATCGATTCAAAAAAAATTCGGCCAATCAAAAGCTTTCTGAACCAACCGCAGAATTCACCACTGTGATTTCTGATTTTTATACCATGGATCAAAAAATCCACTCAAAACAAACTCCGAAAACGAACACACTCGCCCAAACACAGCACAATCGACAATAAGAACACGAGCCGCATACAAATTCGTCAATATATCTCAAATTCTAAAAATGCAGAAAATTTCTGTTTTTATTTTCACAATAATAATCAGATTTTGTTTCTGTTTTAATGACAACAATTCTGGGAAATATTTGACGATGAGAGCTGTGATTAAACTGTCGGTTCAGAAAACGAATTTCACATCGTAATTGATTTTCATGCAGCGTTTAATGAGCGGGAAGTACTGGACGGGGATGAAGCTGTGCTTATAGATGAAGTGGACGATTTTCGGCACTCCGTTCCGATATTGGTTTTCTTCGGCGTACTTGAGCAAATTAGCAACCGAGAGAATGTTGCACGAATAATCGACTGATCGATTTGATTTGATTGATTGATTGACGTGAGAGAAATTCGATGAATTTGATTTGGCGATTTCGTTTGAGCCGTCGCCTTTATTGGCAATTCGAATAATAATAATTGCGATGATAATGAGCATTTGGATAATTCGATATTTTTGTGAGAAATCGATTCGAAATTTTGGGAATTTATGGAAAAAGAATTTTGTCAATGTTGTGAATGAACATTTGGTGGATTAATAGAAAACGAGAAACTCGAGGTTTGATTACTGTGACGTAGAGAGATTAGATTATGTGCCGTTTAAGAAGATTTGGTGTCAGTATCAAGAAGTTACCGGTGGCGGAGTAAGACTTTGACTGAGATACGGTTAAGGATTTATTCTTCCGTGCTTTTTTAATTTCATCATGAAAGAATTTCTGTTTCAGATTTCTTTGTCAATGATATATATTTTTTTACAAAACAGAAAGTGTCATCCAAAAACCTTCTAATCTTTCTTACCTCAAAATGGTCAAATCTACAGCAACCTAACACTTCACAAAAAGCAATAGGTTTAAATTAATAAGGGTGAATCTATTCGTGTTGACCAAAAAGGTATAGTAAAAGAGATTTTTTGAAATTAGTATCCAAAAATGTAAAAAGTAGACATAAATTTGAGAAATATTTCATACTTATAATATTTGACATAAAAAGTACATATGTAATTGTTTAAAATATTATTTTAATTTTAATTTTAACCAATTACATGTTGGATAAATATAATTAATTTATTTTATCTTCCCATACATCTTTTTGTATAAGATATTTTATATACAACAATTTCAGTTAAAAATCGAAAAATGTCAAATTCCAATAAAATAGAAACAATTGTCGAAGGATTGAATGAGGAAAGTACACTTGACTTGTATGATTACGAGTCCGATAACGACATCGAGATTATAACTAAGGTACCAGAAAATGTATCTGTAGAACCATTGAAGGTCAATACGAAGAAGTTTACCAATTTCAAAAATAAATGTAAACCTTTCCAACAGAAAGTATATTCAAAAAACGATTTTATAGATCTAGATCATCCTGGAAATATCAATAATGTTTCTACAGTCGAATTTGATATACGAACTTTAGACAAAAAGCCTTGGGAAGAACCTGGAGCAAATCTATCGGAATTTTTTAATTTTGGTTTTAATGAAAACAATTGGATCAAATATTGCGAAGCTCTCAAAAAATTTTCTTCTGATCAAATCCTAAATACATTTAGTACTTATAAAAAAGTTTGTGAAAAAGATATATTCAAAGAATATCAAAAAGAAAATAAAAAACATATTTCAACATCTGACGGAAAACAT
>MQRK01196200.1:31988-43421 GCA_001938485.1 Girardia tigrina | reverse complement strand
TTTTTTTATTCGTGATATTGTAGTTAAACGTTAGCAATTAATTGCCCATAATTACTTTTGTAAGTAGAAATAAATACTCCCTTGTTGACATTTGGTTTATCTAATTCGAGTATTTATTTCTACAGTTTCTTTTCATTTCCGCTCACCCAAAATTATATACAACCCCCACACATTAACGAACCCTGAGGGAAACTAAAAACCATTCTCCGTTTAAATCTTATTGACTACACAATAAAGATATTCACCAGCGTGTGTAATGGTAACTATAGTAACTACAGATCTCACTAAGTGTCCAGTCAACAATAAACTATCTAGAGCTGACATATTTTGTAAATGCAATCGACACCAACGTCGGCATCCTTTCCACTACCCCGATTTATCTACTACTCTATCTACAGCGCACACACTCGTGTGTGAGGTTTGTGTATATGTGAGAGAGATAGTGGTGGCAGGGAGCGATAGAAAGAGAGAGTAAGACATTACGGTTAGTCGTTAGGGGTAGTTACACTCCTGCTTACATTATGCTGTTCTTGTGTGTGCGTTTGTTTGTGTGAGGCATCATATATAGCAGTTGAGGTGAGACGTAAGCGTAGCCATATAATTCATTCCTTAATAAATGCTTTCCAATTTTTAAGCCTTAGGAAAATCAAGTGCCGGTATGAGCCGGTATTCCCCTTAAAAATCATACTGCCTTAAAATCAAATAAGTGCCTGTATGTCATACCGCCTCGAAAACAAGTGGCGCTATGGCATACCGGCACATCCCGGCTCACTTCGAGCCCTGAATCAATTTATATAATAACAACATGCGATTTCGTTTATCCCGAAAATGTTCATTATTCTTCTTCAGGAGAATCCATTATTGTTGAAGGAATTTATTTCTATATGAAACTAATAAGTTAATTTCAAAATTAAAAATTTATTTCAATTATTTTTCATTAAACTTCATAAGAATATTCTCTGTTCGGAAATCAAACTGAAACAGGCAGTAATTCTGTTTTCCAATATTCTTCAAACAAGTCACTAATCCTATTTTAATATAGGCCAACCTTCCTCCTTAGTAAATGATGGAGTGTATAATCCGATCGCAGTTTTAATTTTTAAAAAAAGGATGTACTTCCGCGTGGGAATTCTTGAACTATTGGGTCGTGAATCTTAATCATAAGGAACATGTTGTTAAGATGATCCGTTGGATTCGAATAATTTTATTAAGTCTCATTGTAATTTGGGTCCATCGCTTATGATATCACTCAGAGATTTTCCATTTGTTTTAGCAGCTTCCACAAATATGATTCTAACTGTAGTTGTAGTTTTATCCATTCTAATTACAGGCTGATCGCACGCAGCTCTCTCGTTATGTTCTTCATACACTTTTCTAATGTTGTAATGTAATTCATGTTTCTAGATGGTTCGTCCTTATCATTGGTCTAGATCTTCTACGTTTTTAAATCTGTTTCCCAGCAAATTAAGACGACCCAGTTCTACTATAGTTTATTGTACATTCCTATTTTTTCTATAGTTCACGGAGACTTTACTGAATACCGTTCTTCATCACGATTTATTGTTGTTTCAATTTCAGATAAAATTGCTTTACCTTTTGAACTAATTAGTACTTTAATCTTTATACTTGTGTCTACTTCCCAATAGTATTACTAAATAACTTTATCCAAATCTGTCTGTCCAAATTTTAATTGAAATGAGCATATGAATTTTTATTCTTTCTTTATCCATTTTTCCTACAACTGTCTTTCCCAGTAGTGTTCACTATGCAACTGAATCATTTTTCCTTCCACTAATCTCAGTAATTGATCTATAAAATTCAGGATGGTCTAGGTCAGTGTAGGGCAACCGGTGCGCCGCGAAACATTCTAAGGGCGCTGCGAAAAATTCAGGGGGCGCCGTGAACATTTTTGTACAATATTTAAAATCGTTAAAGTTATTGAACTTGTTATTGAACAAGTTATTGAAGTATTGCTGTAGCAATATTAGTCGTATTTTTGAATCGTTGTAAAACACACAGCAAGTTTCGCACACTGTAAAATCTGTTGGTTAAAAAACAGTATGTGGTGTCCACAACTTCAGCATTAAATTTTAATTTAATTTAAATTTTAAATTAATTTACTTAATGCCGTCCGGCGGAATGTGATATTTAATTTTTCTTTTAACTTTTTCTTTATTTATTTAATCAGTATTTTTTGTCCCCCATCTTGTCAATCCTCGCAACTGGGGACCAAAAATAAATTAGAATAAAAAGTCAATATTAAATTTTGAAAAACCAAGTATATTGACAATTGTTTAAATAATCAGAATTGTACGTATTTTTCAAATCAAAATAATAATGATTTTTGTGTATCTTTTTGTTGTCATTTTATCACACAAAACAGTGAAAAATAATTTGTTGTGGCGCAAGAATCCAGTGCTTATAATTTATTTTTAGCGAGATTCTCACTAACTTTTTAATCAAGGTACTTTAATTAAACATTATTAAGAAACGTTCTTATATTATGTGTCCTAAATTCTCTCAAAACTAGATGGAGAAATTTGAGATTAAAAAGGTGCCAGTAATAAACAAAATCCAAACGAAAACAGTGCAAATAAGAAAATCATAAAATCAACCGGAAAAAACGAAATTACGATGAAGATTATCTTAAATATGGATTTATACAATCTGTTAATGATCCATCACTGCCGTTTTGCATAATTTGCATAAAAACTCTCAGCATCGAAGCAATGTTGACAAGTAAACTACTTCACCATATTGAGACAAATCATCGGGGGTAGATAAATAATCCAATAAGCTATTTTAAAAATATACGATCAAATCTGTAAAATCAATCAAAAAAAATCAAGAAATTTATGACCACGTCAGATGAAGCACAAACAGCTAGTTACCCACTAGCTCAACTCATCGCTCGAAAAAAAAGCTCACTCAGAAGCAGAGGAAATTACCTTGCCTGATTAAAAATTTGCGGCTGAATGTATGTTAACGAATGCTGTGGAGAAGTTAATGAAAATTCCACTGTCATCAAAAACTATTGCGAGAAGAATTGTAGATATGTCAGATGATATTGAGTTGCAAATGAAACAATGTTTTAATGACCCTTCAAGAAAATGGGCTATACAGCTTGATGAAAGCACAGATATTAGCAATAAAGCTCAGTTGCTGGCATTTTTGAGGTTCGTTGATACAGGAAAAATTGTGAATAATTACTTTTTTTGTAATGAATTAAAACAAAGAACGACTGGTGCGGGTATTTTTGAATTAGTTGATGAAAATGTTACGAAATATAACTTGAGATGGGATAATTGTATTAGCGTCTGCACGGATGGAGCTCCAGCTATGAAAGGTTTAAAAAAGGGATTTATAGCACATGTCATAACAAAAAATTCAAATATCAATTTTTTTACTGCATGATTCATAGAGAAATTTTAGTGTCAAAGGAGGTTCCTCCCATCTTTGCAACAACTCTAGATGAAGTCCTCAAAATAGTAAATTATGTTAAATCAAATGTTCTTAGATCGAGAATGATTTCAGCATTTTATGAAGCAATGGATTCCGATTGTATGAATTTATTTTATCACACTGAAGTCAGATGTTTGTCGATAGGAAAAGTTTTAAATCGGTTTATTTTAATGAAAAATGAAGTAATCGCATTTATTGATAGCGAAGAAATTCATTTTCTTTTCCTGAATAATGATGTTTGGTGGTTACGAGTTACATTTTTGAGTGAAATTTTCGACAAATTAAACAGCCTAAATTTAGATTTACAAGGTTATCAGGAGAACATTATCGCTATCTCCAGCAAGTTAAAAGCGTTTACGGAAAAACTTAATTTATGGAATTTAAATATTGCTAATGAAAACTTTGCATCTCTTCCGACGGTTGAAGAGAATCCTTTAAAATCTCTTATCAAAGAAGAAATCAAAGAAACTTTGACATTATATATATATATATATATATATATATATATATAAAAAATATATTTTGTCTGTGAGTTTGAAAAGTTAAATATGTTGAATTAAAATAATTAAATTTTCAAAAATAGAAAAAATAATTAATTATTGACTTAAAATATTTATTCACAGTTGAGTTGAATTGATTTAAATTAAAATCCAGAGAAAGAGTTCTTTGTCTGAATTCGAAGATTGACCAAATATGTTGATTTGGGGTTTTACCGCGTTTCCTGAAGATTCATCTCAAATGATGAATTTTATTGAGCCAATACACTCGTTCTAAGTAATTAACCAATCAGAGTGAGTTATAGTCATCCAGAGATTTTCAAAATATCACTTTTTATGTTTTTAAAAAATCGTCAAGAATCGAAATTCTTTTTGACACTTGTAAAATCGTATTGCTATTAATTTAATACGATTTTAAAACTGAATTGATTAGTGTTCTGAAGATCGAAAATTTTAAAAATTGTTATTTCACAAATTATTATTGTTAATGTTGTAAATATCACGAATGATTATTTTCACGATATTGTGAAAAATGTAAAATTGAAACGAATTTGTTTTACGATTTGGGAAACTTTGAAACGATAATTATTATTTCCTTTGTATTTAAAAAACACGATTATTGTCCATTTAAATGAAGTAAAAAATTTTTTTATTTCCTTTAGAACAACATGAAAAATAGAAAATTTTTAAACCTGGCCCAGCACGACTTCCATTGTTACTATTATTACAGCATTTCTCTGGGGCAACTCAGTGGCAACGGCAACAAACTCTCTAATGAACAATAATAATATATTCTTTAAACGTTCCTAATTCTGATGTCGCAAAGTTATATAAGTATGTTAAGCTCAGAATATACGGACATTAAATTTTTATTTGTGATCGAAGGATCTCGCCCTTCAAGATCTGGCAAAATCGTGAATAACATATTCTTATTAAAAACTAATATATAGATAAACAAAATATATTTAGTTGGTGTATTTTCTTCCTGTAAGTGATTTTTCCTTTCCTGTTTTTCTTTTAAACCAAATTAGAATGATTCCAGTCTCAAAATTGAACAATATTTTGAAAATAAAAATAAATAACAAAAGAAAGATTAAAATATATTTATTAAAAAACATACACATTTGAATAAGCATCACTTTTACAAAGTTCTTTTTCATAAATCATTAACTTTATATCATTAAGATTCTAAATTTGAGAACATATAAATAGATATATATTATAAATTATTATTAAATAATAATAATTATAATAAATCTGTACAGTCATTAAAATTTTTTAATATATTATTTCATCATTTATAATAATAAAATATAAATAGTGTTTGAGAATATAAAAGGTTAAATTAAAAAAAATTTTAAGTTTGAGAAATTTGTGTATTGGTTAATTGAGTTTTTTGTAAATGTAAATTTATAAAATTTTAGAAAAAAATGTAAATTAATTAAATTAAAAAGTTTTTTTGTAAATGGAAAAATGTAAATTTAAAAAAGAATTAGTTATAAATTGAAATTTATATTTATTATTTATAAATTGGCACTATTTGTGTATTAGTTAATTTAGTTTTTTTAATAAATGTAAATTTATAAAATTTTTAGAAAATTGTAAATTAATTAAATTAAAAAGTTTGAAGTTGTAAGTTAAATGTAAAAATGTAAGTTATGAATTGTATTTATTAATTGAAAATCGTAATTACTATTCATTATTCTTGGATTGTTATAATGCATCTGTTTATTATAGTTTTATGATATCAAATAAAGATTTCAAGCAATTATCGATTTCTTTTCGTTGAAAAATATTCATTGACTGAAATTGAATGTCTAAATTAAAAGAACAGATAACTTTACCATTTGACTATATTTTTAATCTGGATTATTTTATAAAAACATTTGAAGATAATCATGTAAGAATTCCCGATCAGAGATTACATATCAAAGAAACTGACGAAATTTCAGCACCGACTAAAATTTGTGGAGACATTCATGGTCACTGGTATGATATAATGAGAATTTTTCAAAATTGTGGAAAATCATCAACTGATAGATATTTGTTTCTTGAGGATTATGTTGACTGCGGTTCTTGTTCAATGGAAACAGTATGTGTGTTGTTTGCTTATAAAATTAAATATCTAAATAAGCTATATTTATTACGCCGAAATCAAAAATCTAAAACAAGAACAAGATACGAGTTGAAGAAATCTGGGCGTGGCTGCCGTGCTCAAACTGCCGCTCTGCGATCAAATGGTTTATTATAAAATTATAATTTGAAGGTCCTGCTGCCGGACTGACTTGTGCCGGCCAGCACCTCTTATTTGTGCGGGAAGATGCCGGATGGTAGAATTGATCGGCCAGTTCGGTGGACGCCATGAACCTTTCAAGCCTGATTGCCACCGGTCGGCGCGACGATCCGCATTGAGTTCTCAACAAGTCGGTGACGGCTTCCCGACCCGTCTCTCCGGCTCTGTTGCGGTCGCTGGGAGCGCGGAGATCTCCAATACGGCGCATTATTTTGCACGTTGTTATTTTTTATTAATTAAAAAAATAACAAAGTCAAAATAACGATGACAAAGCCGACATTTATTATAAGACAAATTAACTTACAAAATTTAAAATAGTATTTTTAAAAAGGTGTCATCACCCACATATTATTTAAACAACTGTTTATTAAATAAATTATTTTTCGGCCATTTGATCGGAACACCATATAATTAAAAGAAATTTCTTTTTTATTTCTCTTTAAAAATAAAACAACATTTAATTCTTAAAAAAAATTTTTTTAATTCGAAATAAAATATCAAATTGTTGTAAAAATAAATTATTATACATTTTATTTATCACAATCTCTTTCTCTGCCTCTTTCAAAAATTATAATACAAAATTATAAATATATAAAATATTATGTAAATCATAACAAACGTTATTTAAGAAATACAAATATTAATTGAGTCCATTTCGTTATAATATTTAAATGTTTTAACACTAAGGAAATAAATTATTTAACCATAAAATGGTATGTCAAATGTCATCAAATTTTATATTTTATGATGACCCTTTTCTTCTAAATAAATATACAAATGACATACTTTTATTTAATTTTTCTCAAAGGTCATTGATGAATTATAAAGAAACAACGTTCATATGTTCTTTACTCACGTTTGTAAATGTTTTATCTTTATTATTTAATTCACTTGGTAATGTGTTTGTATTTTTTAATAAAATGAAAGCAAATAATATTTTATTATTATATAAATATATTAATTGAGGTTCGAATAAATATGAAATATTACCCCCAAAAACATCCACTTCACAGAGAGAGAGGAATTTATTTTCAAACTCTATTTTTACATATTGTCCCGGGACATCGTTGCAGCTGATGTTATAAACTGATTCGACTGTTTCAATTTGTCCTACAACAGTCGAATTACCATTTTGGCTTATGACTTTTACTTTTGTAGAAACTATATTAGTCTCAGATTCATCATTTCTATTGTATATTACTATATATTTTAATATACACTGGTTTTTTAGATTTACGAGCCAGTAGTTCACAGAGTCACCCATAGTAGCAGTACAATTAGTAATTTCAAGATATCCGGTTGGACTATAAACCCCATCATTTGCTAAAGAGGAAGATCTATTAGTATCGAAATAAGATGACTGGTTTGATGGCATATTCCTGAACAACAGTTGGACATGCAGTTGGACATTTGAATAGAGAATGAATATTTGTATTATTGTAAGCATTTGAATCTAAAATAAAAAACTATTTATTACGGTTGTTTCTTAAAGTTCTTCAAAAAGCAAATTAAGTTACAATTAAATGAAAAGTTTTATATTTTCAAATTCATTTATTTGTTTAAAATTTCAATAGAGTCTTTCAACAGCGATTGTTTCGTTTGTGACAAATAAAAATTTTACAAAATTTTATAATTATTTCATTCGTATACTACTATGTAATATTACTTAAATTTAGCATATTTTAATGTTGTTGGTTCATAATACAAAATATTTATTTCTATAACAATTAACGATTTTTCAAACAAATTTATGAGGAACTATGTTTTCTTATTTTGCATAAACCAGTTATCAAAATTGGTAAATATAAATATCAATATTTAAATTTTAATTAAATTATAAAATTTATACGTTATTTATTACAAATTTTAATATTATAAATTTGCGACTTTATTAATGACTCTCATAAAATTAAAATCCTAATATTTTACTAACCTATCTTATTTTAATCATCATTTGAAAATCTTCTGAACAAAATATTTTACTTTCGTTATTCGTTTAAATATCATATTAATTTTAGAGTTAAGTTATTTGATTTTATTCCGTTTTTAAATTTTCGAGTTATTCTTTAATTTAATTTGAATGACGAAACAACTTTTTATTCTAAAAAAATTATTTAGAAAATATGTTTTAATTATAAAAATTCTTCTGAATAAAATTCTGATTTTAAATATTTTAGATATATTTTAATTTTCAAATATTCAAAAATGTTTTAAATCCGCCAATTCCTAACAAACGTAATTTATACCATTTATATCATATACAATTTACTCATATTCTCGACACACTTTTCCTATTTGATCGACAGTTTGTTGAGGCCATTTAAATAAAGATTTGCAAGGCGAAAATCTATAAATTCTTGATAGGACATTTTTACTGTCTCTTTAGAACTTAATATTTCTACAAGATGATTTCACAAAATATTGGCTATTGAAAACATTAATAAAAAACTTAATTAAAATTATTAATAACTTAATTTAGTAATCAGTATTTTAAAAAATGAAAGAGGCTGAAATTCGAATTATTATGAAGTACGAGTTTCTGTGTGGAACCTCAGTATCAGAAACCATGCGAAAACCAATAGTGTATTTGGATAAAATACTACTAAACAGTAGACAGTCTCAAATCGGTTCGGGAAAATCGTGAAAGTTAATTTTAACCTCAATAATGAGTCTCTGGGTTGCCCAGTATTGAGTTTAGACAAGAACGAACTGAAATTAACCATGGAGTCGAATATATAACAAAGTACTCATTATTTATCGCTAATATTTGGTGTTACAACAAAAACAATATTGAATAACTTGGTTCAAATTTGCAATGTGAAAAACTTGGATAAATATGGATTCTGCATGAGTTGAATGAAAATCAGAAATAAAAGCGTTTGAATACTTGCTTAGTGATACTTTCTTGATATAAATTTGATAACTTTTGAACAGAATCATCATCTGTGATGAAAAGTGGATTTAATATGATAATTGCAAACGTTCGGCAAGCTGGGTTAACACAATTGAAACACCATAAGACAATACAACGCACAAAGTCATCAAAAGAAGCTGATGTTGAGTGTTTGATTGACTACCGCAGTTATAATCAATGACTTCAAGAAACCTGGTTTGTCGATCCCAGCAGATATCTACCACAACCAATTGGAAGATATGTTGCTAAAAATCAAAGAAAAATAGCCGCGTTTGGTAAACAGATCGACTCCCTTATTGCTTCACGATAATGCAAACCCACATGCTGCACTTAAGATCGTGACAAAACCACCGAAGTTTGATTTGGAACTTCTGCATCAGGCGCTGATATCGATATGTAGTTGAATAATTATATTCAATAAATTTACCTCTTCTGACCGCAATTTGATAAGTCTGCCGATGGCTTAGTTACTTTGCTTTGCGCATTACTATAAAGAGGGTTTTGGACAACTTTTATACAGGATTTAATATCAAAGGACGTAAAAATGGCACCAATTTATCATCTTTAAAAGAAAATGATATACCTTTAGCAATTTTGTTTGAGATTACAAAAGACAGTGATGAAAGAAAATATAGTTGATTAGTTGCGTTATTTCAACAATATCTAATTTTTCGGCAATCAAATTGGTTTGGGAATCGCTCTTTCTTTTTTTCTGTCTGATTCTGATTCCAGGGGGCGTATATATTGCTACCGTACCGTGGCAAGGACCGGAAGTGTATTGGGCTAAGAATTGATGAAAAAAATTGTGAATGTATAAAAAGTATTTCTTATCCAGCACCGGCCTATTACGCTCATCTTATCTCTTTAAGAGGCAAAGTAATTAATTACGAAGATAGGAGAAAAATTTAAATGAAACGGGAATGAATATTAATATTTTTCATCAAATTAAAATGTTTTTCATAAAACTGTAGGAAATAGCAAACGAATGTTCACTATATAACTATATGCACTGTGAGGAGTATTTTAAAGTGTTTGAATGTGTGAATGTATTGATAATGTATATTGATTTGAGTACGTTGAACTTAGAATGGTGATTCTCCAACCCAGATGGAAATTCGTATTTTTTTAATTTAAAAAGATTGACTTTTCGAACATAATAAAAATAATAATTTTATAAGTTTATATCTTTTAAATTAACAATTAAAATTAAGTTTAATATTTTTTTAAGAAAAGAAAAGCATTTAATTAAATATAAATAAAATTAATAATAGGTAATTTAAATTCATTTTTAACAATTTGATAATATTTTTAATTTTTTGGGTTTTTATTAAGAAATGGTTAAAATTATTACCGTATTATCGCGCAGATGAGTCGATGTATTCTTAGCGCTTTTTGCGATGTATTCTTATTTTGAATCTTTTAATTTCACTGGGAAGAAACCATTGTAGTTGATGATGAAAATGATAAAAATAATTTTATAGAATTTGATAATAGTGATGATGATTGTCAAGATACAGAAAAAAACTAAATATATAATGAAACAGAAACCATTTGCTTGCGGAGTATATTTTCATTCTGAATTACCGGAAATTGAATCTAATTTCGATAAGGAATTTATGGGAAAAGATATAATCGACCAATTTATTGATTTTTTAATAAGTGTAAATGATAAATAAAAAAAATATTTAATGAAACTAAATTATTGAAAATGACGCCAAGAGATAATAGAGATTTTAGAAACTCAAATCATTGTTACTATTGTGGGAAACATTTCAAACAACATGGAGATAAAGTTCGTGATCCTGATCATTTAACGGGACGATATCGGGGAGCAGCTCATAGCAAATGTAATTTGAAAGCAAAAAAATTAATTTTATTCCTTTTATTATTGTAGTGTACCCACTACTTCACAAAATCAAACACATTGCGTCGCGTATTGTGTTTGCGTATTCGTCCTGTTGTTGTTTGTTATTTGTGTATTGATTGTTGACGCCACTGTTCGGAGTCAGTGTGAGTGTACTGGTCTGTGAATATTACTGTTTTCGATATAGACATCAATAAACTTTATGATGACGTGGATTTCGCTGATATTGATGGTGGCCTGTGGAAGCAAGGATCTGATATTGTTTATGAGGAAAAAGATTTTCAAAACGATAAATTTTTCGTTATAGTTGTTCCACATAGTCACCAGGATGCAGGATGGATAAAAAGCTTTGATGAGTATTACTTTGAAGATTCTTAAAATATTCTAAATATGTTGGATTTTT
>MQRK01196200.1:13463-31897 GCA_001938485.1 Girardia tigrina | reverse complement strand
AACAAGTTAAAAGACTGTTAAATAACAAACAATTGGAGATAGTAACTTGTGGTTGAGTCATGACAGACGAAGCAAACACTCATTAATTTTCAAGATTAAAAATCGATTAATATTATTGATTACAATATTAAAGATATAAATACGGATTTACTGCTATGTATTGCGAGCATTATTTTTTTTGATGACGTATGTGTATGTGATTTATTTTATTTTTTTATTAAAATAGTTTATCTGTTGTTTGTTTTTTTTTGACTTGGCTGTTTTATTTAATTATTTAAGTTCGACTTTCATAAGAATTAATCTCACCCAATTTCCTTTAGAACTCTATTGGGTTAGATTAATTTTATTCTTTTGTATTGCTATTAGAGATAAAAATACTGCGAACTGAGAATATCAGATCTAGTATTTTTACAATTATGTATAATAACACGAAATACGATAACAATTTATTCATTAAATAATTATTGATAAGATGCGATGAACGGTGAATAAAAATATCCGTTCTACCGAAAACATTAGAAGATTATATTTCTTTTCAAATTGCTTGTATAAGGTTTTTAGACGCTAGGAAATTTACAGATGGAAGATGTTTGGAATCGTGTGGTAATCAATTGAAAGGAGAAGAATGTAAAATTCTGGATGAATATGATCTTTTATTTTATGATGAAGAAAAAGATAAATGGTATCCGAAAAAAAGAATATTTCCCTATGATTATTTAAAAGGAGAATCGTATGAAGACAGAAAAAATATTGGCGGAAACAGAATTACCATCTCATGATAAATTCTTTAATATTTTGAAAGATAAAAATATTTCCCCGGAAGAATATGAAGTGGCAAAACGAAATTGGGAGGATTTTGGATGCCAGACAAAGAGAGATTATGTATCAAATATTTACAAACAGATTTATTATTATTGGCAGACTTTTTAGAAAATTTTCGTAATATGTGTATGAAAAATTATGGGATAGATCCTGTATATTGTTATTCGACTCCTGGTTTGATGTGGCAAGCTGGTATAACACTAACCGATATAAAATTAAAATATTATAAAGAGGAAACTTATGATATGTTATTGTTTTACGAATCGGGAATACGAGGAGAGAGAATTAAGAAGGAGAATACAGTTCGATCTGTATTGGGTGACCGATATGCTCGCGCACATAATCAACATATGGAACAAGATATTGAAACAAAAGTTGAAATAAGTGCAGAAGAACTTGATTTGATATTAGAAGATTTTGAACGATCGAAAGATAAGGCGAATTACGATTTTGATAAACATTTCCGGGAAAGTTATTTCTTGTATTATGATGCCAATTCACTATATTCCTATGCAATGACAAAGTATTTATCCACAGGAGAAATGGAGTGGGGTAATGATCTAGCTTATGAAGAATCGAATGAAGAATCAATAGATGGATTTGTTTACGAAGTTGATTTACATTATCCCGATTCAATTAAGAAAAAATCAAGATATTATCCCTATTGCCCGGAAAAAAATTTTCCTAATATACCACCGGAAGAAAGGTCATCATATGAAAAATTGGTTTTCCCCGAACATTCAGATCGAACAAAGAAGCTTTTACTATCATTTGAAGATAAACAACATTATGTTGTTGAAGGTCGAATGCTAGATTTCTATTTACGACAAGGAATGGTGTTAGAACGAATCCATTGAAAATTAACATATTTTAAAGATGATTGGTTAAAATCATATATATTGAATTTAATATTGAAAAACGGAAGGAATCGGGGAAAAATACATTTGGAGATTCCTTTTTCAAGTTTTTTTTCAACATAATGGAAATTTTTCAACTATGGAAAAACTTTGGAGAATATTCGAAATCGTTTGAATATTAGAATTGTTAACAATCGGGGATTGTTTGAAAAGTTGGCTGGAATATAAATCATTGACACAATTTAATCGGAAACTTTTTGCAATTAAAATGAGGGAAACCTCAATTAAATTTGATAAATTCAAATATATTGGTTTTACGGTTTTAGAACTATCTAAACTTTTAATGTATAAATTTGCTGAGGATGGAATGGATAAAATATGGGGATTTGAATCGGGAAATGGGAAAATTCACTACACTGATACCGATTCTTTTTTGTTCAAATTTACGATAGTTATAAAAATATTAGAGAAAAATTAAAAGATTGGGATAATAATAGTGATTTGGCAAATTTTAAAGATGAAATTGGAGGTGTAAAATTTATTAATGAAATGATTAGTATAAAATCTAAAGATTATTCCTTTAGACATATTGTAATTGAGAAAAATGAAAAAGGAGAAATATGTAAAAATAAAGGATTAAGAAATGTAACTTATGAAGATAGGAAAAATATTTTATTCAATAATAAAAATATAATGAAAGAAGAGAAACATATTTTATCGAAATTACATGAAATAAATATTGTATCGAGAACCAAGCAAGCCTCCTCTGGTTATGATATTAAACGAAGATCATATTCAAACATATAATATCTTTTCTCATAGTATTTAATAAAAAAGAATTATCAGAACAATATATTTTAATTTAAAAAAATGTTATTCATACTTTTTATTTTTTAGCGCAATTTCCATACTGACAATTGCGATTATTAATTGGTTATTTCTGTGTGGATGGATGGATGGATGTGTGTCCGCAGCTTTAAGTCGTATCTCCTCCTCAACGAAGCAATATCGAGGGCTAGTTCCAAAAGCAAATATGTTAAGCAAGTTTGGAGGATGATTGTGGGTCAAAAAAATTCCCGGAATTCCTTTATTGATTTCCTGGAAAAGCCAAAAAACCTCGAAAAAATGCAGTTTTTGGCCTATATTTCGGCAACAAGACCACTTAGCGACTTGAAACATTTACCAATCGATTCCTGCAATAATTTAGAACAATATTGCCGAAGAAAGTTTTCAAAAATATCCTTTCGTTCGGTCACAAAAAATTAATCATATTCAAATACTTATATAAACGTTTTAATAATTAATAGACAACTATTAATTTCATATGGATTAATTAATTAATTTTATATCATAGTAAAATACTGATATAAACGTTTTAATATTTGGGCACCGAATAACATAAGGAAATTGCACTTAAATTGTCACTAGACTTTTTATTAACTTGTTTTATTTATACTTTCTATTTTAATTTTTATTAAGATTAGCCATACATCGATATGGCTTTTCGCTATCCGATTTGTTTGATTTTATATTTCCATTTTCTCTGATGATAATATAGATTTTTGAAAATTTTGAGAAAATTTAGCAAAAAATCTATATCTTTTATGGATTAATGGGTATTTTGAAAATTGATTCTAGGCCAAGGGAAAATGATGGAATTATTGAGAGTTATCAATATGACCTTGAATATCCATTACTCATAGGAACCAGCAAATGGATCGGTCTTCCAGGATCCCAAATGACTCGATCTGTCACCTTGCTTGTGATAGGCGGCCTTCCACTGTGTTTCGTATAGGCAAAGGCGCCGAAGGCTTGATGAAGACGGAGAATGTCGACTACTGCAGCGCGGTTAATATTGAATCACATGAAAATCGCACGGTTCAAGATTTCAGTGTCGTGTAAAGCGACAATTTGTACCCTCAGAGTGGGTAAAAGTTGGTTGCCAGTCATGTCGGAATAGTCACAAATACTTGACACAATTACTTTTATATATAATAATAGCATAATGGGTATGCTACTAAAGCTGTTTTCTTATTGGATGTTGGTTAGAAAATTATTTACATGCACTTACACACACATTTAAAAATGAATATTATAATTTATTAAAGTATTATTGGGTAATAATGGCAAAAAATATCTTAATGAAAAATTTTAAGTATTGAAATAACCTTACTCTGCCCATTCTGAATGTTAATTGATGGGTTGTAGTGTCACAAAACTGTCATTCGTAATGTGAATCAAATCCCTTTTGTAGAACAGAAAACTTATCTTTTGAAATGGATGAGGTTCTATCCAATAATCAATTATCAAGAACCTTACTCGATCGACTCATTTGGGAGTGCTCACTATCCGGCTTTTGAGATGAAGATTTGTCTCTCCGATTTGGGACTCCCATCGATTTCGAATGGTATTGAGCAACTAGGCTCTTTAGAGGATCCACCCAAACGAAAGAGTGCTAGCTACCCCCCGATAGGCCTCCTTAGGATCAGAGTGCTTCAGTCTCTAAAATTTCTTGGGCTTCCCTGTTGCAAACGACTAATCATGGATTGCGGTACCATGATTGAGCATCCATTTGGCTGAATTGGTGGACTTGGTACAGCCGCGAAAGGGACATTTGAACTCTCTCCTCGCATTTGGATCTGTGATCCTAAAAGGCAAATGTGTATCTTCGGGACAAGTCGTTAGCTCCACCACCATTGAAATAGTTTGGCTGAAAGTCGGTCGTTTGGATGAGTATGTGTTCTTCGTCTCTGTCTGGATTGTAACTTCTTCTGTTAGATTGCGCTGATGATGCTGTCGGATATTATTGATATTCTCCCTAGCTTCTATACGATGATCTTAACTCAGATGCCTCGTGAACCATCCTTTCGTTTTGTAATTTTTTCTGCATTTGGTATTTTTGAATAGTTTTATATCTTGTGAGAGCTGAAGCGGGATGCTTACTGTGAATTCCGTGTGATCCCGCTTGAGATTTCTATTCAGCTCCTTTTGTTCGGCGAACTCCTTAAAGCAACCTTCTATCGTATGAGACATGTCTCAATGGTAAGAATATTATACATATTCTTATTCGCACAATTCAGGATTTGGTAAGATCAATTGTTTTCTCAAAATCACTCACATTAAATGACGTCTCAATAACCATTGATCAGTTTATCAAAGATTTCGACATAAATAGAAATGACTGAGTTCTTTTGATCAGTGATGCAGCAAGATTACATGAAGAAAAAAATTGAAAGTATTTTATCCAAATCTTTTCAATGTAACATATATAAGCCATCTTATGCATGATGCCGTCATGAGAGTGAGAGCAAATTACAAAGATGTTGATACGCTGATACAATTTAAGCTGCTACAGTGACGAATAAAAGCCTCGGAACACTTTTTAAAGAGATAAGGGGTTCCACTTACCCCAATAATCACTCATTGGGATTTTTGGATTGAAGCTTCACTTTATTATTCAAATAACCTACCTGAAATAAGAGAAATCTTCGAAAACATTACGGATGAGGAATTCTTGTTCTTGAAGCTAAAAAAGCATTAGATCCGTATACAATATCACCTCCGAATACAAGAATTTATCATTTTTCTCAATTAAAATGGAAGCTAGTCAATATAAAATTTAGGCACCATTGAAAATGCTTACATGTCTTAATTTTGGAGAGGATGAATGTAATATTAAAGATTATGTGGAAACAAGGCTTCAAAAAATGATATTTTAGCACTAAAAGATATTTCAGGCCCTAACCTCAGCCCCTCAATTTATAGCCTTTTAATGAAATGTAAACCCTCTTCTGCTAGCGTTGAATGAAGCTTCTGAATACTTAATTCTTAATTACAGAAAAGAAGAAATTTTAATGATAAACATATTGAAAAATATGTGTGTACTAAATATAACTCTTATATTGTAATTGTTTGTTTTGTATATTTTTAAAAATGCTATAATTTTTAATTATCTTTAATCAATTTTGAACCAAAAATTACAATTTTTACTTAAAAACTGAAAGCTAGTGACTTCATGTTGATATATTTTTTTCTTTTATACTATAAATAATAACTAGAAAGTTTATAGGCGGCAAGCCGCCCATGAAAAAACATTTTAAAATTTAGGAAATTTTTTAATTTTTGAAACACTTAACTTGAAAAAAATTACAATAAAAAATCACTTTATTTTTCTTGTTTTCAATAAAAAATTGTAAATTTTGCGTTTTTACATTAGTACACTTGAGCTATCTGTATCAATTGCTCTTCATTTATAAAAAAAATTGTTTCTGAAAGTGACTATGTCAAATGTCAAACTGACTTCCAGCAAAGGAAGTCTATTTCCGACGCCGGAAGTACCTTTGTCCTTTAACAAGAAAGGCAGCTGATGCATGCATGATTGAATGCATTGGTAGTAAAGAAAAAAGTTCATTGTTTAGAAGTGAAAAAAGTGGATAATAGTAAATTTTGAGCGTGATCGACATTGTTTAGAAGTGAAAAAAGTGGATAATAGTAAATTTTGAGCGTGATCGACAAAGCATCAAAAAAACAAAAAATTAGTCAAATAATTATGAAAATTTAATAATTTTCAATTTAATACTAAAAACTTTATTTTCAGTTGCGATGTTCAAAATTTGATCTTTCTATTTATTTAATTTTAATAATAATATAATTTTATGTATATCATAGTCTACTTACAATTGCAAGTAGTAGATCTTGGAGCGTGACGTGCAAACAATTTTTTAGTCTATTATATTATTAATAAAATTTTTTAGGTCAAAATAAGTAAATTTTTCTAGTTTTGAGTCAAAAAATGTCAAATTTTTAGGTCAAAATTTGAAAATGTATAGGTCATCGTATTTATTAATAACTATATTTTATAGCTTTCTTCATCCTGATAAAACAAAAATATAAAAACGTAATTAATGGATGAATGTTTGTCGCGTAAACACATTCTTTAAATTTTTTAACGAGTAAAAAAGTATGACAGTAAAAAAGTCAAAAAAACAAAGAAAATTTTTTATTTAAAATTATTAAAATAATATCTTTGTCTGGTCTTACTTGCTATCGATGTCTTCGGGATTCAGATGTCGAATATTTTGTATCGGAAAGGTCATCATTATAGCTTTTTCTATAATCTTTATTTTTATAGTTTTTGTTTACTGGTTGTTTTTCTCTATTATTATAATGAGTTTCTTTGGTTTTGATTTTATCATAATTAGATTCTTTTTTACTTTCATAATCTTCATTTATTTTTTTTCTATCGTAATAGTCATCATATTTTCTTTCGTGGTTTCTTCTCTCATAGCTATACTGTTTATTTTCGTAATTCATTTCACCATTGTATCTAGATTCCTTTCTTCGATCTTCGTGTTTTTCATAAATGTCATTCCTATTTTCTCTGTTATTTCTATATTCTGATGATTTATATTTTTCATTATAACTAGATTTGTTATCATTGCTTTCTTTATATTTGATATATGTTTCACATTCTCTTTTTGTTTTCTTTGAAGATCGTTCATAATCTCTTTCGTCTTCAGATATGTGATTTCTTTTCGGATTTTGTTTTTCCATTCTTTCATTCCGATATGTATCTTTTATATTTCTATCGTCATTGTAACATGTATCTTTTTTGTAATGTTTTTCTTCGTAATCTTTATGATTTTCGTCAGATGTTGAAATTTGTTTTCGATTTTCTTTGTGACAATCTTTGAATATATTTTTTTCACAAATTGTTTTATATTTACTAAATATATTTGTGGTTTGATCTGAAGGAAGTTGTTTAAGAGCTTCGCAATATTTGATCCAATTGTTTTCATTAAAACCAAAATTAAAATAATCGGAAAGATTTGCTCCAGGTTCATCCCAAGGCTTTTTGTTTAAAGTTCGTATATCGAATTCGACTGTAGAAACATTATTGATATTTCCAGGATGATCTAGATCTATAAAAGCTTTTTTTGAAGAGACTTTTGGATGTAAAATTCTAGATTTATTGAATGCGTAATTTGTAGGGTTCCAACTGTTTTTCAATGGTTCTAAAGGTACATTTTCTGGTTCTTTGGTAATAATCTCAATATCATCCTCGGACTCGAAGTCGTACAAGCAATTTTCGCTGTCTTCATCTAAACCATCGATAATTTCCTTTCCATCTGAATTTGTCATTATTTAATACTTTAATTATTAGTATAATCTTTATTAAATAAGAATTTATATTAATGGGTTGTTATAAATTTTGTCAAAAAAAATTAATAATAAAATAATTTTAAAACAAAATATTAATTCTTATAAAAAAATATTTTTTTCAATATTCAATGTTATACGGATAAATTTTTTAATGTAATGAAATATTTAATGAAATTATAATATTTTATGTATATGAAATGTTTTTTTAGAAATTTAAAAAACTAAAATTTATTTTTTTTAATTATAAATGACTTTTATAACATATATATTATATTAATTCATTTTTGAGTTTTGTGATTTTTTTGTTTAAAATTGAAAATAAATTATTTTATAATAAATTTTTTGATTAATTGTGCATAAATTATTCTTTTAAATAGTTAAATAAAAAACAAAATTAAATAAAATCTTTTTTTCAATAAATGGATTAAAAAGATCGAAATCGGTTAAGGAAAGATTAGTAAGATTTTTTGAATATTTTTTAAAATTTATCCTTATAAAAAAGTATTGATTAAAGAGAAGTATTAGTTATAAAGAACATTTTCTCAAGTCCAAAAAATGTTCTCTTTAAGCGGTTTCTACTGTGTTTCTTTTAAATTTATCTAAATATCTTTTTAAGCATAATTTATAAATAAGGACAAAAAAATTTTCCCATAAAAATAGTTTTCTTAAAGAAAAATTAAAAATTAATTTATTAATTTACATCTGAAAAATTATATTAAAGATTTTTTATTAAAAAATTTTAAAAATGTATTTTCAATCGAAATTGAAACTTTTTCGACGAAGTAATGACGAAATTAATTTAAAAATTATAACAAAAAGAAATATTTTTTTAAAAAATACGGAACTCGAAAAGATGACGGAATTTAGAATAATTTTGAAACAATAATGATTGTATTTGTTGAATCTGATATTAAATTATGTTAAAATTAATTAACTTTTAAAATTTACAATATCTAAAATAGTAACATAAGTCAAGTAATACTTTTTTAAAAAAAATAAATACTTAAATTTTAAAAAAAAATCAATGTATTTCTTAAGTTGTATATGAACTTAAAATAATATAAACTCAGTTTAAAATTATCTTATCTTATAAAAGCCCAAGTCACTCACTGCTTCACTAACGCTCATATTATCTACTTACAATTGTAAGTAGATATTTATATTAATAATAATTCATATGGAAAATTATTATTAGCAGAATTATTCATGATAATTTTCCATATGAATTATTATTAATATAATTATCTACTTACAATTGTAAGTAGATAATATGAAATATAATTATATCCGTCATACATGACGGGTTATTTACTAGTATAATATATTTGAAAATAATAACTGGATACTAATTTACCTTAAATCGAAAAGTTCTTGGAAACTCTTCAAAACTGATAAAAAATATGCTACACATGACGTCGACCGGAAAATCTCAGCAGAAATTTCCAACAAAGAAGACCAGTTCTATGTTTGAATAGTCAAGAGACTGCGCATCAACCAAAACTGCTGTATCAAACAGTGATGGAAGTCTTCTTTGTACGAAAAAGAGGGACATCAGCAAACCCGATGTTCAGAGATTAGGTGTCAGAAATGTGATCGGAATGGGCATCTTGAAGCGGCATGTTTGATGAACTGAAGTATACAGAATACTATTCATGACAATGGAAAATCTAGAATACAGAACAATGATCAGAAATTAAAATTTAATAAAATGAACGAGGACGAAGAACAAATATTTGAAGATTATTATACATAAAAAGATGATGAACGAATAAATTCCGCATATTTTGAGGTTAAAAGAACGGGAAATTATTGATCTTACAAGATAATTCTCTTGGATTTGGATGAAAGCAAAATTTGCAAATGATTATTAATTTCAACTAATTTCTGAAATCGACTTTCGAATAAGTATTCAACGTTAGTGTGTTTATAGAGGTTCAGAAGTCGGAGATATGATATAGTTAAATCCAGGCATGAAGTTTGTCAATTTAAAAAATGGGATTTTTTTGGATACTAAAATTTTTTGACTTTAACAGTACATTTATTAACATTCATGATGATCGTATTCTGAAAGATAACGATTTTTAAAACTTTTTTCTGGAACATGTTACAAAAAGAAAATTTATTCTAAGTTTACAAATTGAGGACGTGAAATATATAAAAAAAAATATCGATAGTTATTTTCTAGGACTAAAATATTTCTGTTCATAATATATATACAGTTATTTCCATTCATTAATATGAATTATCTATTTGATAATAAATCCATGTCTAAAATTTAAAGATAATGCAAAGTTAACCAATTAAAATGCTTATAAAAAATATATACCTACTCAAATGTCCATTTCATAGTAAAATGTTCATTTGATAATCTAAATTATATAAAATAAGTTTTTCCATCCCTTAACACACATACATACACACAACATGCACACATAATATAGGACCATTAGTTAATGAAATGTCCATTTAATAATATAAAATTAAAAATCATTATACTTAACTTTGAATATGATGAGGATATATCAAATTTATACTCAGCTTCCAGCTTAAGAACCGAACTGGTGGTTAATATATCAGCCCAGATAAAGTAAAAACCCCGATAATCATAAGTTTTCCATATGAAATATCTTTTTATAAACAAAACGTTAAGAAAAAAAGTAATTAAAAATATATTTATTTTCATTGAAGCACAAGTGTCAAAAGCAATTCTAGTCCAATTGATAATCTCTCTTATCGAATCTCCATTGTCTAGATTCCGGGATGTCATCTCTGATCGAATGGATCATTCTAGAAATCATTCAAGTCATTATTTAAGAACTGGATAATGCTCAGATTTGGCATTAATCAAAAGGAATTTCCGGCCCGGATTCTCTAACCGGTCTTCTTCAATTCAGTTCATGATATTTTTTTCCGGTCACCAAAGGCGGAAAATGACTGAGAGCAACATTACGACTGTACGATGGTAAAGGCGGTTGCGGCAAGTAGCTCGTGTAACCGTGCCGATTTCTCTGTTTGGGCATGCGACATTGAGACCAGTCGAGTTTCAGTCGAATACTGTCTTGTCTTTCGGTTTAGATTCACTTTGGATATTCTTCGGGAAACGGATTTACCGGATATAAACCGTTTTTATTGAGATATATCCGCACGAACCGTTCTTGGTTTTCTTCCATTATTTATATTTATTTCCTAGGGTGCGGCCCGTACCCTGCCCGTGCCCGTTGCCCGTAATATTTTGCCCGTCCGTGTCCGTATTTTGAGGCCCGTGCCCGTACGGGCATGGACCTTACTAAATATCTGACTAAGTAGTTAATTTTAAAATTCTAATAAATTAATGTTTGATTTATTTAATTAATTATTATTTTATTTATTATTTATTTAATTATTTTGTTTTGTACTGTTTATTTTTAACCAAACTTTTTAAAATGTCGTTAATAATAACACCATAATAAAATAAATATTTGATTTTTATAAATTATTGTGTTTTTTACCTTTAAACAAAAATTAGAAGTTCATCTAGTCAACAGTCGCTTCTAAATTTTAACTTTTCAAAGATTGAAAAAGAATCGTTTTTCTCATTATCAGATACCTCCAAAGCTGTCTTAAATTTATACTGTTCCAAACATGTTTTTCCTTTACAATTTTTTGACAATCCTATCATAGTTAAAGGATTAAACGTCCCTTAAATTTATCGTGATATTGTTCGTGGTGAAATAGAAAAGTTGCCACAAATTTAAAAGAGGATTTTTTTGAAAACCGTTGTGTAAAATGGGAGTTGTTGGCCACTGATGGGTGGAAAAAATTTCTTTCCTATGAAAAGCAACTTTCAATCCAAATACATCTGTTTTTCTTACTAGCTTAGAATTTTATTCTACAAGCTTTGGAATTTTTGCGAAATTACGAGATTGTTGTAATTTCGTGAATTATTGATAATGTCAAAATTATGATTGCTGCTACTAATGTAGTTTCTTTTAAAAGGCCTTCGGTTCTACCCTTGAAATGTGCCGCTGATTGTATTAATCTTATCTTTCCTTTATTTGTTTTTAATAATGTTTTAATATATTATATAAAATTTATTATATATGATACAATATATTGAAACAAATTTGATCAATCCTCATCAGAATCGCTATCGAACTTTTCAATATAATCACCATTCAGTTTCACACACATTCCCCATCTCGGTGTTAGCTTCCTAATACAATTATCGAAGAAAATACGCAGTGTCTCCGCAATCCACGCACTGACTGCTGTTTTCATTTCATCCAAATTCGCAAAATGATTTCCTCGAAGGGGTTTCTTCAATGCCGAGAAAAGATGATAATCACTCGGCGTGAGGTCCGGTAAATATTGGGGGTGAGGCAAAAGTGTCCAATCCAATCGTTGCACGGTACTAACAGTCAACTTCGTTGTATGGGGAAGTGTTGCAATAATGGGATGGATGACAACTTTCCCAGCCGTTTGTTCTTGAGAGCTTTGCGCAGATCTTTGTCGAGCAGGTTTGCGTAGTATGCGCTGTTGATAGTGACCCTCTTTGGTAGGTAATCAATGTTAATTATCCCATCACAGTCCCAAAAGACTGTAACCATTACCTTCACGGCTGAAGGGACGGTCTTCGCCTTTAAAGGGGGTCTGTCACGTGGGCGGCACCATTGACGGGACTGCTCCTTGGTTTCAGGAAGATAAAACGGGAGCCACGTTTCGTCCACAATCACAATCCGTGACCAGAACGCCTCACCAGATCATGAACCAGTTGCAGCAGTTCTTGACAAGCAGACTTTCGATTAGCCTTCTGGTCGTTGTTGAGGAGACACGGCACCCACCTAGCAGTCAGTTTCCTCATATGCAGCTCCTCTGACATGAGGCGGTGCACCTGACTTTTAGAAACGCCACTAATAGCTGCTATCTCACGGATAGTGAGACATCTGTCACCAAGAATGATTTCCTCGATAACTTTCACATTTTTTTGACATCCGGACGTTGTTGGTCGCCCACTGCGTTCATCATCCTCCAATGATTGACGCCCTGCCTGGAATCGTTTCACCCACTTAAAGACAGCCGTTCATCCAATAGCGGAATCACCAAAGACGCGGTGTAAACGTGCACAATATCTGCAGTGGGGGTGTCTTCCTTCTAGCAGAAATAGATGATTGCTCGTTGAGATTTCACTGCCTCTTCCATACTAACTACAAGAGAGAAAAATGACAAATTAATACATTTGTATATCACACACATGCCGAAGGGCAGCAAAGGATAGTTCACCTCATTTACAATTGGTTGGTTCCCCCCTCATGTCATCGTACACACACCGCGCGTTACAGTCACGCACACACGTGACCACGCCATATTCTCTCAGTCCGTGAACTTTTGGGACACCCCTCGTAACTATAAAGGAAAGGGATAAAATCAACGACAGTATAGGGTTAGAGAATGCAGGACACGAATTTTCGAGGCTAATATCGAAAAATAATAATCAGCTGTAGGAAATGAACAGTCAAAAAGGGATGGCAGCCGGTCAGGGCAAAAATATTAGACTTAAAGATGAAAAAAATATTGAAAAAATCGAAGCCAGTTTAGAATAAAAAATATAAACGAAATTTAAACGATTTCAAGGAAGAACGGATTATCAAAGGAGAACCCAAAGAGATAGCCGACAATTCTCAGATTCACAAACGAAAAGTCCAGGAAATCGGAACTCAGACGACTACAGAAGAGGATTCAAAAGAGGAAAACAGATCGCGATGATGGAGAAGGAAGAATACCGAAAAGAGCGAGAACATACAGAAAAAACGAATCGTGCCAAGACGACGATGAACCGATCTTGGCATTGGAGTAAGTTTTCTTAAAGATAGACCAGATCATATCAATTATATATATATAGTAGTAATGATTTTAATAATATAAATAAAATAAATAATAAATTAAATATAAATAACATAAAATATGAAATTAATGAAAATAAGTCAGAATTCATGAGTGAGCCGAACTTCTATCAGGAACCAGAAACAAGTCACAAAGTTGCGAAATTCATAAAAAAGACACGTATGATGAAAGGGAATTGTTGATAATAACTAATTATGAAAATGTACCAATTGTATACAACAGATTAGAGGGTCAACCAAGTATCAGAGTCATGATTGAGGACACAGAAATTGAATGTCTATTAGATACTGGTGCAGCCTTAAACGCAATGACAGAAGAAATACTTAAGAAATTAAAGAGCACACGAATGGAACAAACAAATCAGAAATTTACAGCAGCAAATGGATTAAAAATGGATGTTAGAAGAGAAATAGAAGCATTGATAAAAATTGGGAAGAAATCAGAGAAAATAAGATTTATAAAAGTAAAGAATTTAAGACCAGGCATGATTGGGGGCATGCCATTAATGAAGGAATTCGAAATAGAGCTACAATGGAAAGAAAATAAACAACAGGATAAGAGTAAAATTAACATATGTGAAATCGAGGCCAAGTTTGGGAAAGGAATCACAGACGAAGAACGAAGAAAAGAAGCATTGAAAATGATTGATACGCGAAATGATAAAGCACTAGAAGAGATAATTCACCAATATCAAGGCATATTCATGGCAAACGACTGGGATATTGGCTGTACAAACTTGTTACGACACAGAACAGAAACAACAGGGGGACCTATAAACATAAAACCAAGAAGACAGCCGGTACATTTAGAGGAAAAACTTGAGGAAGCAATCAAAAATCTAGAGGAAAATGGAATAATAAAGCCATGTAATTCACAATGGAAGACACCAATAGTATGCGTTTGGAAAAAAGACAAGGATGAAATCAGACTATGTCTAGATTTCAAACAGTTAAACTTAATTACAAAGAGACAGGCATTCCCCATGCCAAATATAGCGGAAATGATGGATAGGCTACATGGAACCAAATATTTCAGTACAATAGACTTAGGAAACGCGTATTACCAGGTAGAATTGGACAAGGAATCACAGGAAAAAACGGCGTTTTCCACTAAATCAGGACAATTCTGCTTTAAACGGATGCCTTTCGGGATAGCAGCGGCCCCAGGAACATTTCAGGAACTAATGAACAAAGTATTAAAACCGATAAAGAAGGGACCATCAGTTTATCTGGACGACATATTAATAGCAACAAGCAAAAAGGAAGAACATTATAACGTAGTAAAAGAAGTATTTGGAAAAATAAAGGAGACAGGATTAAGAATCAAACCATCGAAATGTAAAATATTACGACAAGAAGTAAAATTTTTAGGACACGTTATAAATGATAAAGGGATACAGACTGATCCAGAAAAAATAGCAGCAATAGAGAATTTTCAAAGACCCTCATGTATCAAAAATTTAAGAAGTTTTCTCGGAATTTGCTATTACTACTGAAGGTTTATAAATGGATATGCGAAGAAAGCTAAAATATTGGAAGGAATGTGTGTCTCGAATAAAGAAAAATTAATTTGGACAGATGCATGTGAAATAGCTTTTCAGGACATGAAGAAAGCATTGATAACGGCATCAATATTGAGTTTTCCAAATTTCAAAAAACAGTTTATTCTAGATACAGACGCTAGTTTTGACAGCATAGGGGCGGTACTATTGCAGATAGGTGAATTAGGCACGAGCAAGTAATAGCATATGGATCACATTCAATGTCATCACACGAAAAAGGATATTGCATAACAAGAAAAGAACTTTTGGCAATTTTTTATTTCTGCCAACATTTCAATCATTACTTGTACGGGAAAAATTTTAAACTGAGAACGGACCGTAAAGCTATAACGTTCATGTTTCATACAAAGAAACCATTAACAGCCCAATTCCAAACGTGGATGAATTACTTGAGTAGTTTAAATATATAAATAGAATACAGGAAAGGAGAACTACACAACAACGCGGATATGCTATCCAGACGAAATTGCGACACGTGTACCCAGTGTCAAATGGAACATGAAGAAGCTAAAAAGGATAAGAATAAGACTAGATTATTAGCTGTGACTACAAGGAGCCAAGCGAGAGCAGGTCAAAAAGAATGGATACTAAAAGAAAAACGGAACGATTTAATCATACAAACACATAGATTATTGTGTCATGCAGGTGCAGAAAAAGTATACGAATATCTGAGGGACAAGTTTGATATAGAGGAAGAAAAGAAAACAGTAAAGGAGGTAGTCGGAACATGTATAGAGTGCCAACAAACAAAGATAATAGCCACGAAGACAAAGGAAGAAAACGTTAAAATAACAGCGTCAGAAATATTTGAAAAGGTTTATATGGATATATGTGGACCGTGGCATGAAACAGTAAGAAGAGAAAGATACATTCTCGGAATGATAGACCATTTTAGCAAGTACATCAGCTTGACGGCAATCAAGAGACAGGACGAAGACACAATTGTACAAACAATATTACAAAAATGGATATTAAAATTTGGTGCACCAAATGAGATACATGTTGATTGTGGTAAGAGTTTTGAGGCATTAATATTGTTTTGAGGCAAAAAAAGTTAGAGAAATGTTGGAGAATAAAGGCGTTAAAATAATTTTCTCCATTCCATACCTCCACAATACAAACGGAATAATCGAAAGACAATTCAGGACCATTCGAGAATTTATTCAAGCTAGTTTAAAAGAAAGAAATGCCATGAGTTATGCAGATATATTACCAGATGTGGAATTCGCATTAAATGCAACAAAACAAAAATCAATATGGTGCAGTTCAGCGGAAGTGGTGTTTGGTAAGAAAATAGACAGACAACAGTGGTACAATGGAAGTAAAATAGACCGAGAGGATATAAGAAAAAGAATAAAAGAAAAGAACATCCCGGAAGTAAAGGAGACCAAAAGAGTATACAAGGTTGGAGATATGGTCTGGATACAGAAGGAAATAAGGACGAAAGGCGAAGACAGATTTGAGGGACCATATGAAATCATAGAAAAGATCCATGATAGGAATTATAGGCTGAAGGATAAAAATGATATACAAATAATAAGGAATGTTGAAAAATTCAAAACTTTCAAAAAACGGGAGGAATGTGAAAGACCCATGTGAAAAGCTCATTCCTTTAAATTTTTGAATAAATAATTTTTATAAATAATATTTGAAATAAGTAAATATTTAAAATCAAAAGTTGTCTAAACATTTATAATTTAAAAATATATCGTAATTAATTTTAAAAAAGTTATTTTCGAGAATAATCGAATTTTATTTGAAGAGTGAAAAAAACTTAAAATGAAATTAATTGGGAAATAATGAATTTTTAAATAATTGATTAAAAAAAATATATAAGTACAAGGATAAAATAGGTTGTAATAATTTTAAAAATTATTCTAAATAGTTTTGTAAAAAAAATTTAATTAAGACTTTTATCATTAACGTATCGTAATAATAATAAAATTTGTTAATTACTGTAAAATACTAAAAATTATTTTTTTGGTATTTAAATTGTATGGTATTTAAAATAATTGTAGGTAAAAATGCTTTTAAATATTAATAATAAAATTCGTAAATATTGAAAAAAAATAAAACGTTAAAATCTTTATTAATTAGAAATGTTTCACAAAAAAATAATAACATTAAACTAATTCTAAAATAATAAAAAATCATTAAGGTTAATTTAGTAAAAATATGACAACAAAATTTTTATTAAATAGAATTAAAAAAATTTCAAATAAATAGAATTAAAAATTTTCAATTTTAAAATCACTTATCAGTTATTTATATTTATAATTTCATATTTTTATAAGAATCTAGTCATAAAGAAAACGATAGAAAAAATTAGTTTTTATTAAAAAATTTCTACAAAAAATTTTTTATTAAAAACAACAATTTTTATTACAACAAAAATTGTTAACTAAAAATTGTTTGAATAATTGTTAATTGTGTTATTAATAAATTTTTGGTATTATGAAATTCTAATATTGATCAAGAAACCAACAATTATTATTACCACGTTTTTCTTAGCTTGGTTTCTTGTCTGTCTGTCTGTCTGTTTGTCTGTCTGGAAAAAATCATGCGATTGATTTTTCGACCACTTTCAGTCATCCAATTGAGTTGAATTTTTTTATACAGGCTTGCTTCCGATGACAATACAATATTTTAAAACATTTACTTTACGGATGTACGGAAAAAATTAATAAATTGAACAAATATTGTGAAAATCAAGTGATAATTAAGGGTAGAAGTATTAAAATTAGGTTTAAAAATTATTTTGAAATAAAACTTGCCTTTATTAAAATAAAACTTTGTCATTTTTGTTTTATTATCATTTCTGTTATTCGAAATCAATCGAAAGATTTGAATTCCTAAATGATAACTGAAAATAGTTAAATAATTTTTAAATAGTTAAATAATAAATTTTTTATAAAAACAACCCCGTTTTTCAAGCATTACCAATGCACTAAAAAAAGGAAAATAATTTTTTTTCTAGACATGTGCGAAATTTATACTTAACCGAAAACGTGGGGCATAGAAATGATCGATTGTTACTGTAAGAGAGTGTTGTTGTTAATTTTTTAATTTTCAGAAATAAGAATTTTGGTTTTTAAAAATTTCGAATTATAATCGAAATTAAAAAAAATAATAGAAAATAGAAATAAAAAAAA
>MQRK01196199.1:14548-28011 GCA_001938485.1 Girardia tigrina | reverse complement strand
ATATATATATATATATATCCATATTCACCAGATGTAAATCCATGTGAATTTATATTATGGGGACCTGAAAGATGATGCTTATCGGTCAGCGTCATCAACAATTACCGAGTTGAAGGCACAAATTACTGAAAAGATCAAATGCCTACCAACAGAATTCTTTCAGAAGTCAATTATAAGTTTTGATAGTCGATTGGAACACATTATAACCTCGGAAGGTAGTCATTTCAAAAATCTTTTGTATTATTAAAACTACAGAATAAATTTTTTATAATTTTTCTTAGTAAATTATCAAATTAATATTTTAAATTTATAAGTAATATCGCAGAAACTATATATTTGATTGGCCAAAAAGTCATTGCGTTTTTTACTAAAATATTTATTATCAAAAAATGACATGGATACAAAAATATTTTTTTGGAAAATTTGTTTGAAAGTTGTTTTAAAATAAAGATATAATTTGAGTAAAATGAATTCTGATATTGACGTCACAAATACTGCTCACAATATTCATGAAATGTTACTGAAATATTTTTAGCTCCAAATGTAAAAGCTAAATTTTCATCAAAAAAAGTAATTTTACTATTATCAATTTTTAAAAATATTCAACTAACACATTGTGTGACGCTAAACGTGCTTATCGCCTATAATCACATTTCTTATAATCATTCAATTATAATCCACACTGATTAAATGAGATTAATGTCCCAAAATACACATACTCAATCATACAACAAGCAAAATACTAATTTTGTGAAGCTGAAGTGATAAAATATGTAGTGATTTCGATTCCATCATTTGATACTATTGGTAACCAGTTCTAATTCTAAAAAGCTAACATGTGTAGGTTAAAATCAATATATATGTAAGCTTTCTATAAACATCTAAAAAATGTATCAAAGTAGCTAGCAACCGCTTTAATTCTTATGGTTTTAAGAAAATATTTTTGAGATCAAATGCATAAATTCATTTATGAAATTTATTAAACAAAGTTAAGTATTGATCAAATTTCAGTAATTTTTTTCTTTTACAAAAAGACAATAAATCTGGAAACAGTTTATCAAAAAGAATAAAAACTATTATATATTGAATGTTCATGCTTCTTTGTCATAAAAAAGGTGTATATTTTTCGTAATAATCTTATCAGTGAAAATATTTATTTTTATTATATGGTATTATAGGCTCAACTTCTCCGAGTTCGAACTGAATGGGAATTAAAAATTTCCAATGAAAGCGATACTAAATTAAAGTCATTATATGAATCAGATCTTGAAGAACAGGTGAAAAAGGCTAAAGACAAATATTTTGGAAATATTAGGTTTATTTCATACGCTTAAAAAATTATTAAAAAACAAACTTAATAGATTTATCGGTGAATTATTTCTTCACAATTTATTAGCTTCCAAAGTTATTTTAAATTGTATCAAGGAGTTATTGGATGCCAGCGATGACGTTGATGCTATGTTGGCTCTCTGTAAGCTTTTAGAGACATGTGGAAAACAAATCGAAAACAAACACAAAGATCAAATGAATCATTTTATTATTAAAATTAAAGAATTGTCAATATCAAGTTGTCTTGAAAAAAGGATTAAATTTAAATTAAAAGATATATGCGATATGAGAGAACGAAATTGGACTCTTCGTCATATTCAACAAGAAAAGAAAATTAATCCTAAAACTTTACAAGAGCAAAAAGAAGAAGCTGAAGCAGAAGCTGCAGAACAAGCAAGTAAATTAGCTGCTATGATGAAAAAAAGAAGTACTCAAGGCACTCCAACTAATAATAGTTTGTTTTTATATTTTTTTGGATTATTTTAATGAATACAGCACGAAGACATTATCCAAATCAAAATAGAAATCTCTCTATAAAAAAATTGACTTGTAATAGTCATACATTAGATGAAAAACCATTTTTGGGTCCACCAGGAGGAGCTTGGTCTTCCGGAGGTAGTTCGAAATCTAAATTTCAAGAAAGTGATGGTTGGACAATACCCGTTTCCCAGTGAGTTAATTTTTAAGCTTAGTTTAGACATAATAAAATGGAAAAATAAAAACTATTTTTATTCAGTTTTATATTTCTTAGAAATTAAAAGTTAAGTTAATCAAATTTTTACACTTTATAATTCATACTACAATTACTTATTACACGCCTATTAATTATGATAAAGTTACAAGAAAATTTTTAAAGAAAATTGAAAAGCAAGTTATTCCTCATAATTAACAAAATTAGAGGTCAATTAAATCTTTTTTCATCATTTTCTGTTCATTTATTAACGAAACAATACCGATGGTAACAATATCCATTACTAGGGTGATTCATAAAATAAATGTCACAATGTAAGGCATAGAAAAACGAAAATTGTTTTATGAATATTCTATTTTCGCATTATTGATTGTTATATTAATTATTATGGTATTGCATGACGAATCGCCTTGTATAGTGTTGGTTTATTCATTAAACGTTTGTTTGTTTATTCTTATCAGATTATGGAGATCGAAAAATACGGTATTCGAGATTCAAATTGTAGTTATTATTACCGTATATACTCGCATATAAGCATGCATCGCATATAAGCCGACTCCCTAAACCTGCTTTAAAATGGCCAGTGTTTGCAAAAACCTGTATATATGCCGACCGGTACCCCGACAAAAGTACCCTGACAAAATCGACCACTTTTTGAAATTTTTGTTTAAATTCTTAAATGAATAATTTTGAGAGTCAAAAAAACTTTTTAACAAGAAAAATAATTTAATTAGAAACATTATAAAATTAGATAAAACGACATTTTGTGAAAACTTAAAAAAATGTAATGCACAATACAATATAAAAAAATTACAAATTAAAACTACAACATAGTACAAAAATGGAAAATTTGTTCTCCATCAAGAAATTTTCCATCCACTTTTATAGATGCTATTTAATATTTTGACTATTTTCCATCAGTCGAAACAGTTATTACCCTCGCTTTGAGTTTACCAGTTACGACTTGTACAATGGAATGAAGTTTTAACACATTGAGACGTGTTAAAACATGACTAAGAGACAACAATATCAGAATCATGATAGTCCGGTTTATGTATGATGAGCGTGCTTCGAAAAAAAATTCAGGACGAAACAAATAAAATAAATAAATAAGACTAATGTAATTTTTACTTTCAGAAAAATAAATACATTATATAAATGATAAATAGTAATTATACATTATGATCAATGATAAATATATTGTATATTCATTATTTAAAATTTATTACTTAAAAATTAATTTTTTATAATTCTATTTTTCTATTTCTATGTTTGTACTATATTATTAAAAAAATTCTAAAATATATATTTGTTAATTTACTGTTTTTATTTTTGCCCCCTTGGATTTTTTTTCTGCGGAGGCCCATTATACTTTCTGTAAGAATAGAAACTAAAATTTTGTAAAACGTTTTGAAAAAATTGCTTAAATAATGATTGATTACAAACGCAATTTATATTCATACACATAAATACGAAACATGGAGAAAATAACTTCCCAGAAGAATAAAGAAATGTGATTGAAAGACCTGCTCGTAAAAGTAAGGACGATTCCGAATCATGGAGATGCATTCAAAAAAACTGTAGTGGCCAATTAAGATCACTTAATAATTGTGAAAGTGAAGTGGTAACTGAACATTCCCATTGACCAAATCCAGCTTTAAATGAAGCATTGAAGAGTGTAAATACCATACGAGAACTAGCTTTGAGTACTGTTGAAAAGCCTAGGAAAATTTATCAAAGAGCAACAAATGGTAAATCTATAGAAGCAGCGGTTTTCTTGCCGGGTTATACATCTGTGCAAAGAAATGTAGAACGCCAACTGTAGATAGTCTATCATCCTTATGTGACTCCGAGGACTATTGCAGATATTGTACTTCCTGATGAATTAAGTGTCAATTCGAAAAAAAATTTCTAATTTGAGATTCTGGAAGTGAAGATCCTAATTCTATGTTAATGTTTGGCACAGACGAAAATCTCAACATTCTTCACCAAAAGGTACATTGGTTTGTCGATGGAACATTTAAAGTTTCACCAGAATTATTTTATCAAGTGTTCACTATTCACGGATTAATTGATAACCACGCAATGCCTTTAATTTATGTTTTAATGCGATATAAACGCGAAGACACTTATGTTGAAGTTTTTGAAAAATTACTTGGTATAAAATTAAATTTGCAACTCGTGAGCGTGTTATGTGACTTCGAGAAAGCAATACAGAATGATATTGCGCGAACTTTCAATGGTCTGGAAGCAGATAGATGTTTGTTTCATTTAGGTCAAAATTTGTGGTGTAAAATAAAATCATTTAATTTGACTGAACTTTATCAAAATAACATTAATGTGCGAACGTATACAAAATGTTATTGATGTTAACATTTGGCCCTGATGATGATGTTATTGTAGCTTTTGAAATGTTGATAGATATATGCCCAAATGAAATATCTGAATTAATAAATTATTGGGAGGATAATTATATTGGAAGAATGAGACGCAACCGTAGATTAGTAACAATGTTTAGAGTAGTACCATTAAATGCTTGGAATATGTTTGGTAGAGTTAATGGTGATGTTTGATTGTAAAAATGAGGCTCGGTTGAGAGAGCAAATCAGTGGCGAGTGGAGTCAAGCGATAATGATAATGAGAGGGAAGCTTTAACAAATCGAATCAATGATAGTGAAGAATACAAACAATTGAAAAAATAGACAGATTCATTCGTAGAGTGTGTAGAAGGAAATGTAAAAGGAGAAAGTCAATGTGGCTATAAAAAAACATTTGGGTAATAAAAAAATACGTGAAAGTCATAGAAATAAATGTGATCAATACATATCGGACCACAGAGTTTTCTCGAGTAAATATTAATTTATGAAAAGTGGAAGAGATCATTGTGAACTACCTGAATTCGTAAAGAGATCAAATACACCTTCGGTAAAGGTACGCTTAATCTCTGAACATGCTCAGCTGGGTAGAAAAAGTCATGAATTTAAAATGAATTCAAGTAGTAGACGGCCATATTTATTTCAGTAAAGCAAATTTCAGACACAAAATTTATTTCCATTCATGATTTCTTACATTCCACTGAACCAGAATTGCCTTCACACTTAAATCTGATAGAGGCTATATCAAATTCATAAATTGCTGCAGAATCAGTCAGAGAATATCAATCGATCTCAAAATCAAATTGGAATGTCAAATATTTGATTCATTGTAACAATCAGAAACATAACAATAATATCGATTTTATTGTTTATTATTATGACTATTTTTATCCTCAGTTGTTCTCTTTGCGTTAAATAGAAAATGTAAATTAAAAAAAAATAAATGAAGACCACAACGAAGTGGCAAAAATAATTTTATTCGAGAATATTTTCTCGATATATGTTCGGCCTTTCTGATTGGCCAGTTTTTCTGACTTGTTTTCGATATGATTGAATTGAGTTTTTGGCTTTGTGAATCGAGTGTTTCATTATGAAAAAAATAAAATCGATTTGTTGTTTAAATCGATAAAAAATTATTAATTCGGCGCGAAAACAAGATTTTGTAAATTCTTAAATAAATAAATATTTCGAAATTCGGAGTTTTCTTTTCCTGTCGTTCATTTCAAAAGAAAGCAATTTTCTTATGTCAACAAATTTAGAGAAACGTAGTTCGGATGGTTATGTGTTTGAGGTTGGAATCGAAGATATCAGTTGCAAGTCGCCATCGTCTGGAAAACCGAAACGCGTGTTCGAAAGAATCGGTGAATATATCGACTTAAATCCCGAAAATATGGAGCAAAAATTACGAAATCCGCCATTGTTTTTCTTTCTGGAATTTAATCAAATTATCATTAAAATTGAAATCGACAAATTCTCATCAACAATGTGTAATCGATGGTCAATTCAAAAGGTGTCTTGCGTAAAACAATTAATTAGAGGTAAGAAATCGGCTTCGGCGAAAATGACCCTTGAGCTTCGGGAAAAAATATTTCAATCAAATACTTCCAATTACAAAAACCGATCAAAATACGTTCTACATGATATTGGGGCCGTGGTGACTCGTGGTGGCTTCACCGGGGATCTAAAAATCGATGTAACGTAGAGAATAACCTCGATATCATCAGTGGCGTGCCCGATGAACAGACTCGTACTAAAAACGTCAGAATATTTATGCCAGCTAAAAACGTGATGCGATCCGGGACGAGGAATTGGAGAATCGAATTCGATCAGCAAGAGAGAGATGTTCGAATAATGTCAGAAATGACAATCGTGAAATTTGAAATTGGTGAGCTTCGATCTTTGAGCTCCCCGCATTCAGCAGGCCACCCCCCATCACCAGGACGTCGCGGCCACCAAGCTGCGCCCGCTCTCGCACCACCAGGTGATTTGTCGCGTACAAATAATTCAGTTGAAGGTTGGCATAGAGCCTTTAGGGTTAGGGTTAGGGTTAGAGCATCTGTTAGAACATCTCACAGAGCAGATGTTCTGTGTGATTGCGATTTAAATCATTTAAACTCAGAGCGATTTTTTTATTTCTTCTAACAGCCACTCAAGTACAACAACGACTTGATCTCTACAAAGAACTGCTTGCTTACCTCCATGACAGGCGCTTCTTCAGAAGGATCGTGATAGGGGATGAAAAGTGGATATTTTCCGTAATTCCAACAAGGAGAATCAGTGGCTCTACCCTGATATGTCCGCCCAACCAGTGGTTAAACAAAGACGCTTCCATTGTAAAGTTATGCACTGTGTATGATGGAATTTCGAGGGGGTGATCCACTTCGAACTGCGAATGTCAACCTCTACACTCAGTAGCTGGACATAATCTATGCAATTCTATGTGAGCGTTACCCAGCATCTTTCAATCTCAACCGGGTTCTACAACTAGACAATGCTCCAGCACACACTACATGTTTGTCTTGTAGTAAAGTGCAACAGTTGCAGGGGATCGAAGTTTCGCCACACGCAGCCTACAGCACCGACCTTGCCACCAGTTAATACATCCTCTTTCGGGCAATGACGCATTTTCTCAAAGGGCGCAGTTCGATTCAGTAGAAGAGGTTGAACAACGTTGCAGTGATTTCTTTGCTTCCAAAATGACAGAAAGGTATACCCGTGGAATAGAACAACTGACTGAAAGATGGTTGCAGACCATCGAAAATAAAGGCCTGTATTTCGACGAATAAATGTGTTCTGTTTATATACTTTGCTATCTTGAAAATAAAAACGAAGAGTGTAAATCTTGAGTGTAAAAACGAACAACTTTAGAATCACCCTAGTATTAAGATATTTTTTATGGTTTATGTTGCATTTTATATTCATTGAAAATGTATGCATACAAAAAATATGTATACATACATATTCAGAAAATTAAAAAATGATGGCAAATTATTTTTAAACACAAAAACACGCAATTTGTTAAATAAACATTTACTTTTTATGACAATTAATTTCGACGGAATAACCGTCATCGTCAGGTCTCAAGAAAAAAATAAGGTGTGTCCACTAAAAAAGTGCACAAGTTTTAAAACCATCATAACTTTTTAATTAGACCTTCAAATTGACGGAATTCTGAACAAAGACTAGATCATAATAACACAATAACTATTTTATTATATCAAATTATTAAGGCCATAAGAGTTAGCAAGCATTATTCTTTGTCTAAAATTTGCAAATAATGTCCTAAAATATAAATTGTTAAACTGCTTTGCTTTAGTTTTGATTCTGCGAATCAACTGGTCTTCAGAATTGGCAGTCCAACCCTTTTCATACACCTTCTCTTTAAATGAGCCCAAAACTTTTCAATTGGGCGTATTTGGGAGCACAAGGTGGATTCGAATCTTTTTTGACAAATGGAATTTTGTTGTCCTCTAAACACTTCAGACTTGCTTTGGCGTAGTGACAAGAAGCAAGATCTGGCCAGAAGATGAAGTTACCAGTTGGGTATTTCTCATTCAGATAAGGAAGCAAACGCTTCGTTAAGCACTCGGAGATATAAATATCCGAATTAGAAGCTACAAATTTCCATTTCCTGATGTACAGGTTTGAAATGCCTCGTCTGGAAACAGTTGCCCAAATCAAAACTTTTACTGTGAATTCCTCTTGAAATTTAAGGTGAATATTATCAGGTACATCACCGAACTTCTTTTGGTCCACATAATAACCCGATGTCATGGCTCCGGTGAGTGTAAAATACGACTCATCATCAAGTACAAAGTCGATTTTGGTCTTTTCCACAACAATTTTAGCGAGATTTTGCAACCTGACTTTCTGGCGAATAATCTGTGTCGGAGTAACCTTTGGGACTTCTTTCCTCTTTCGAAACACTATGTTATTAGTCTTGAGCATCTTATGCACGTAAGACTTTGAAACATTCATTTCTCTACCTAACTTTCTCACACTTTGTCCAACAGTCAAAGTTGCACGCTGCAGAAGTTTCTTCCTTTTGTCTGACATCATTTTAACAGGTTTCCTTCCACTTCCTACTTTTCTTTCAATGGTGCCGGTCTTCTCATAGCGTTGTATTATTGCATATATACCTCTTCTGGAAAAATGAATGCCAGTAAACTTTGTCACAGTCTCACTTTTATTGTGCGTTTTGAAAAAATTTATTATATCTTCATGTCGTTTTGAAATCATTATAATTGTCTCTAAAATAAAACATATTAAACCAAAAATTTTAAATACCTGCTTTACTATTTCTAACCTAATAAAACAAATATTTAAATTCCAAATTTACGAAATTAAATAATATTACATTAAAAAGTTATGATGGTTTTAAAACTTGTGCACTTTTTTAGTGGACACACCTTAAGTTTTAAATCAGCTTATATACTATATACTCTGGTCCCGAGTATTTAATTTATTTTCGCCACGAAATGGTCGGTTACTTACCTATTATGTACATTATTCATTTGAATTTAATTAAGTATTTGATTTTTACTTTATTATTATTTTATATGGTCATTTTCATTTCAATTTTTCTTTAAATGAGTTTTAGATCCTATACTATATAAGCTTATATAATATATAGGCAAGCAGTGATTATGTCATCTAAACACGCTCAATAGGGGTTTCAAGATACCCGTTTGCACATTAATCTTAGGATCTAAAGATCTGACATTAAGTGCTTCACAGGCTACCCTCTCCCAACAGTTCTCAAAACGAGAACACAGAATTTAAAAATCATTTATGTTTATATTTTCGTTTGAATTACAACCCTTTCTGTGTTCTGCAATATTACTCCCACCTACATTGCGACCGTGTTCTTGGATTCTCCTGCAGAGATGACGGGACGTCTCTCCTATGTATGTGGTATTACACGATTACATGTAAATTTATATACGAGATCTGAACATAATCCAAATGGGGTTGGAGATTTATTACATTTTCTTTTTTTTCTTGAGACCTGACGATGGCGAAAATACATACATATATGTCATGAATTATTTATAGGCTATTTCATCAAATGTTTTATTATAAATGACTTATATCACTTAAATACAACTGTTTCAGGGGTAGTGTAAACAGCTAACATTGTTGTTAATGATCATTAAAAAGTTATTATGATTAATATTATTAAAAGTTTAATTCAAGAACTAATTTTATGTTTGTAAATTAATAAGTATACAAATAACTTATATTTCATTACGTATTGATAATGATAAAAAATACTTACAAGTAAAAAATGATTTTTATCTTCAGTAAGCCAAAAAATAATGCTGTTAGATACGCAAGTAATTCCCGGTCAAGAGAACAATCTCCCCAAGTTATACTGCAGAACAAGTTCAAAAATCTCGAATCATCAGCCGAGGCAAGTGGAGCTGACAGTCGATCCAATACACCACCTCCAGTTCGTCAATTTCCAAAAGCTTATCGAGTAACTGAATCAATTATATCAGATGAGGACAGATCAGAAATTATTTTCAGCGATTTAATAACAACTGGAAATCTTGATGTAAGGAATATTTTGTCAATAAATTATTCAATTAAGTGTTTCGCAAATAAAGATCGAGAGTTGGATGAAGTTGCGACACACAGAATCCGTAATAGAAAAGTGGATTGATGATATGATGGAAAAAGATTGCACCTGTAGAAGGTATGTAGGAGACGCTTTGAATAAATTATTAGAAAAGAAAAAAATTACTTCTCAAGCTATTATTGATGGGTTAGTTATTTAACTATATTTAAATACTGTAACTAAAATAACTTTCCAAAGAACTCAGGTTTTTGTATCATCAATCGAAGATCTAATTTGTGATATTCCAAAATTATGGGAATTTTTCGCTCAGTTTCTTGAAAGATTTATTCATGATAAGAATTCAGATATAAGTTTCTTTGAAAAAATTTTTAAATCGATTTTGCCAAGTATGGATGTTGCTCGTTGTTTTTCAATGGCTTTGCATGAAGCCAGTTCTAGATTGGGTCATAAAATAGTTGGGCAAGTTTTCATAAAATCTTTGACATGGAAATCTATTGTGACACAAGATTTAGAAGCATTTATTAAAGACAATGATTTGGAATTCACAGTTCGTCTTTCAACTATATCCACATGTGGAGGTGATCCGTTACATTATATAGCTGAAGAGCTCCATGATATGTTGTTAAACAATTCGTCAAATGAAAAAATTTTCCATTTCCTAGAGCAGCATGTAGATAAACCTACTTGGAAAAACAGTGAATTTACCAGAACAATTACCACTTGTATATTAAAGGCTATAAAAAGTAACATGATCACCATTCTTTTTGATACTCGGTGTATTAATAAAGGTGTATATTATTCAGATCGACCAGATTCTTCCGTCAAGGAATATGTGAGGAATAAAAAGGCTATTATTCAACTGATATCAAATCATAAATCTGAAAACGAAATGGAAATTTTAAAATCCATTTTATTCATAGCTTCTGATTTAAAGAAAGGTAGTTTTTCTTAAGATTTGTCATAAAATGTATTTTGAGTTAATGACTTTTTAACCAACATAATTTACGATGAAATTAATTTGTTATATTTAATAAATTAAGTATTGAAAATTGATTCATTCAGAAGTCTTGTCAATACCGTCCAAAAACCTTCAATAAAACGACAATTTTGCCACAAATTTGCATTTTATAAACTGAAAATTGCGAAAATTGCCGCACCTAGTATTAAAATTTAAAATACGACTGTTTTACAAATTTTGATAGTTCTTCTTAATGTTTAGTTGAATTATCTGAATAATGCTTTAATTATTTAATTATGGAATTATCTTAATGAAAATGAATTTTTCTCCTCGTGAATTTTATCCTCATAAATGTATTTGATATTCAATATTAAGGAAAATATTTCTGAACTAGAAAAAGACTCGTCATCTATGACAGAAGAGCTGAATTTTTTTCTTTGAAAGTTTCTGTTTTAATTTTAAATTCCAAAATATTTGATTTTAAGTTCACTCACAATTTTGAATAATTGATATAAATCATTATGGTAAACCAAAAGTTTTTTCGGATATTTGATGTGACTCTTTGATATCAAAACTTTATCAAGAGTGCTTCAGTAATTGTCCTTTCATAATCGTGATCAAAGTTACTAATCAATTATGAAAGGACAATTACTGAAGCACTCTTGATAAAGTTTTGTAAACCTAGTTTAAATGTGCAAAGGGATTCGTCCAATCATATTAGAGTATTTTGACATAACACACTGTGATGTAATGGTCATCTTTCTATATAAACAATAACTTTCTAATTAAATGCAGAACTGAAGATGCCACAAAAGTGGCGAAACATGTTTTCTAATAAAAATTTAAAATTGAAATGCTGTTATTTGAGTTTTATATATATGTATATATATACACAGTCAGGTGCAAAAGTTTGTGAACGCTTCTTTATATACTGCTTTTTGTTGTTGCACTGCATGTTTGTGTATTCCTTGTTAAGTATACATAAACCATTTAAATGATCAAACGCATATTTTATTTTTATTATTTTTCAAGTTATAAATTGTCATTATTTATTTTAGAATCATGCCTGTCCGCATCAAGGAGCTAACAACAAAACATCGTGCAGCAGTTTTGGCATTGCAGAAGAACGGCGTTTCTTATCGAAAAATAGCTACAACTCTTAATGTTTCTCTTGCAGTTGTGTGTCAGATAGTTCAGAGAAAAAGGGAGACTGGTTCCTTATGTTCAAGATCGCGATCTGGTCGTCCAAGGTCAACCAGTCAATGAGACTGGTTGAAATATTAATAATAATATTAAATATCAATACACAAAATACTAATTATACACTGGGTTTTCGTGGTTTATGTGCCAGTTATGACAAGTTTTGATATATTTGTGTCTTGTTATAATGTTCTAATAAACTCTTTGTATTTTGGTGTGCTTTTGTCAATATAAGTGCAGTTTGGTGCAAAAGACAATTTAACAACAAGCGTTCACAAACTTTTGCACCTGACTGTATATATATATATATATATATATATATATATAATATTGAGTCTTGTAAACGCAAGTTTAGTATTTCGAAAATATAATTTGATTAAAGCTTTTTTTATATAATTATTGGACATGTTTCGATGTTTACTTACATACATCATCATCAGCAATTTTCGGATGTTTAGTAAATGAATATTGAATTGTTTGAATAATACAATTTTAATAAATATAATTTACTTTAAAAGGTGACGAAGAAATTAAACATTATTATTTATGAAATTATTATTGGGTTATAATGGCAAATAATATTTTAATTAAAAAATTTAAGTATTGAAATAACCTTACTTTGCCCATTCTGAATGTTAATTGATGGATTGTAGTGTCTTATTAGTAGAGATTCACAAAACTGTCGTTCGTAATGTGAATCAAAACCCTTTTGTAAAACAGAAAACTCATCTTTTGAAATGGATGAATTTCTATCCTTACAACATAACCAATGATCAAGAACGTTACTCGATCGACTCATTTGCGAGTGCTCGCTAATCCGGGTTTTGAGATGACGATTTTTCTCTCCGTTGTACGAGTTTTGACACCCGTGACAATTAAATTTATATACCAGATTAGCTTGCAAATCACAAACTGTTTTCGATTTGTTTGAGAGGAAACTTTGGATGTGACAGAGACTACTTTAACACTACTTATAGTTCTACAAATACTCTTCTTAAACGCTCTAAATCCTGAAGAATATGGAATTTTAATGATTTATTTGTATTCTTCAGTATTTTCTTCTTTTAATTGTTTTTTAACTCGTGCATCTGTACATAATTTGTCTAATATTACCCTAATGTTGTGTTCTATTTGCTTATTTGTATACTTATTGTCCCTCAAGTAAACTCTTCGTCACCTTTTAAAGTAAATTATATTTATTAAAATTGTATTATTCAAACAATTCAATATTCATATACTAAACATCCGAAAATTTCTGATGATGATGTATGTAAACATCGAAACATGTCCAATAATTATATAAAAAAAGCTTTAATCAAATTATATTTT
>MQRK01196199.1:2008-13996 GCA_001938485.1 Girardia tigrina | reverse complement strand
TTTAAAGGGTAAAATATTTTTATATTAATTTGCTTGTTAAATATTTTTAAAAATTAAAAATTATATAATAAATGAAAATCATAAAAAAGTAAAATATTTATTTAAAAATAAAAAAATATATTTAATGTATCAAAATAATATTAAATATCTTAAAATTAAAAATGTCAAGAAAACAAAAATATTAAATATTTATTTTTAAGCAATTTTAAATATTGATTTTGAAAATAAAGTTTAAATAATTTTTGAAATAAATCTTCGAAATAAATTTTCAGGATTTTAAAAATTAAATCGAAAAGAATTTAATAGATTAATTTGGGTCGAGATAATTAAATTAAATTAACAAGAAAATTTGTTTTAGAAATGTGAATTGTTATAGTAATAAATTTTGGTGTTTTAAAAAAATGAATTCTGATATAGACGTTGCAACCACTTCTCACAAGTATGAATTCAGAAATATATTAATCAAGAAAAAAGTCGAATAGTGAAAGGCGTTTGAATAATTGTTTGCATGACAATTCTGCTTGTGATATTAATAAATGTTCAAAAAATCATATTGATGTTGTTGATAATATTGGTGAAAAAAATAAATTATAAATTTCAAGCTATGAATGGTGTACCCACTATAATCAAGTATTAATAAAACGGAGATATTTTACTTGTAATTTAGCTTATTTAGGTTATTTGTGGATATGATTGTTATATATAAATTCATAGTGGACGTTTTACCAGATAATATATGACAAAAGCCTTTACATTTGATAACTTTAGATTCACAATGATCCATGTTATTCATATAATTTATGATTATCTCATAACTTGTGTTTGACTGTTTGATTTTCAAATCCCATGAATATCGATTTATTTGTTTTCCACACTTTTTTGTAATTAAAATCGATCATATTTATCTCACTATTTATAACCCTCATTGGATGATATCAATTTCTTTTGGAACTCATAAACATTCACTGTCGCAGCAAGATTAAGAATATATTTTAAAACCACATGTATGTTTTTTTGCATAATTTAAATGGTTGAACATTCCAAATTGTCAAAGACATGAATAAAACAAATAAAAATAAAACTTTTTGGGATTGGAACTAAAATATTGAATAAAAATTTTTCCTATTTGTGAAGCATTAATATGTCACGAATATTTATAATAATATTTGATGACATGCGAACTAAAAGTCCCATGTGTTCGAACAGGACGATTTGATTTGAAAGGTGGAACTTTAATGGAAAACTGCATTTTGAAATTGTTCCAGAGGTTCATGAAAAAATTCTAGTATCTGTTCTCTTCAGCTTTAATAACGAGTGTGTCAATTAAATATCGAGAATAAAGGTATCATAATATGTTAATTTAATTGACTTTTGTGATATATTCCTTGAATATTATAGGTAAGCGAAATTCAATCTATTTTACTGTATCATCTACATGTAGTCTAATTTTTGCGGACATAAATTTTCGTCAAAATCATGTGTTCTCTTGTAGAATTTCGTAGTGTAATAAAGTTTCGTTTTTTGAAGAATTTATCGGTGAAGGAAAATATTGAGAAGTTAAGAAATTTATAACATAACAAAAACCCATCCATTCAAAGCCAAACTGTTCATGACTGGATTGCACAATTTTAACATGGTAGACAAAATGTTTATGAGAATAGGACCAGAAGACCTATAGAAATTAGCGAAAACATTAAAGAAAAATTAGATAATATTGGCAAATTTGGCAAACGCATCTAGAAAAGAATTCCGTGACAGTCTCAATGTGAGTAAAGAAAGTTTTGATTCCTTAATAAAGTCTATGAGTCTAAGAAAACCTTTGCGGTTCGTTCCACGCTTCCTAACAAGTGCCATGCGTGAAAACAGAATCAGTTCGTGTCAGGAAAATCTCATCACATTGGAGAAAGTAGGAGATATTTTCTGCAAAACGTCGTGACTTTGATGACACACCACTCTCTCTATCTACCGGACACTTAAAAGGAGTCGAAGGAATGGAAATTTATAAATGAGACAAGCACAAAGAAGCTACGAGCTTTAACTTGCCACCGGAAATATCTCATGTTAACAATTTCTTTTGGATTTCCATGGCGTAGTTTCAATAGATTTTGCTGACAAGGATGTGCAGATTAACTCATGTTACTATGTTGAACAAGTCCAGAAAGCCAGGAAGTCTAGACGATAATCCCATAAATATAATCTTTGTTTTCACCAGGATAATGGCACAATCCGCACAAGTTCATTCTCTACAAGCGAAATCGAGGAGGTGGGTTTCCATAGCCTCCTTCACCTTCCCTATTCACCGAACCTAACTCCGAGTGATTTTTATTTGTTACTCCATCTTAAGAAACACCTATGAGATAGACATTTCATCTCAAAAACAGAATTAAAAGAGGTAAGTACAATAATTTTTGGAAAGTAAACTCGGCATTTTTTACGAAAATGCCTCTTGCAGCTGGTAAGACGCTGGAAAAGTGTGTGTAGAATGATAGCTCCTATATTGAAAAATATACATACATATACATACCCACCAATGCTGATTACATTATTCATGTGTCATATTTTTTATACTTGATTTCGGATATTTAATGGGCGCACCATGTATGATCATGAAGTTTTCGGAATGTGTTATCCTGTTTTAATCAATTGGAATCAAACATTTCTTTTACATGACAATGTCTCAGTATACACTGCTATGATAACTCTTAAGAATATCCAGGAAGTTTTTGACATTGAAGTCATTCGTCATTTACCATATTTGACTATTACTTGCTTCTGTTGATTGCAACGTTTTAACGAGAATATTGAAGAAGGGGATTTTGATCTTTTGAGAAGAAAAATTAATTTATATTTATTCTTGATTTTCTATTGATAATCTTTTTTTCATTTCGCGTTTGTAATAGCACAATATCGATTCAAAATAATATTATCTACTTTTGGAGTGAAGAGGTGTTTATCCATTTTGATTGCATAACTCATTGATCTTCTATTATCTTCAAATACTGTCCAATCTATACAGCATTCTTAGCTACTATTCATTGATTGGTAAATGTAAATAATTTCATTTTCCGATTTGGTCACTTTTGACAATGTTCGCGTGAGTTCATCTAATGTTGTCATTTCAGCTAAGACAGTCTTACAGCTGTTATCTTGAGAATTCAGATATATTTTTTAATTTAAGCACCTTAAAAAGGAAATAAGTGGTATGATGGTGCTAATCATATCCTAAAATTTTATTATTATTGGTTTTCTTAGAAAGATCACTTTTTTCATGAACCCATTTGACGAACTAGCTCTACGTTGGTGAAATGGTCGATGGTGATATATAAAGGTGATAATGACATGCATTCTTAGCTACTATTTATTAATGTACATACTTTCATTACTTTGTTTTTGTTCTTTATGTGTACTCCGAGATATTTTTTTAATAAAACGTATATACTTTAATTAAAAAATAAAAATTTCCATTGATGGTTGTGAGGAATATTTGGTATGTTGATGTTTTTGTGTAGTGTTTGCATGTTTAAATATTGTGTGTTGGTTTGGGATTGTATCTCTCCTAATCAAATGGATGATCAATATTTTAATTCTTATAATCTGAAACTAATTCATTCAAATTTCTAACTTATTATTATTGTAAATTTTACATAATTTTATTTTTATAATTTTTTAAATAATTAAATCAAATTAATGTTTTAAATGATTATAAAAAAGTAATTTTATTTTAACCAATAAAATATAAATTAAATTTTTAAATAACATTATTCTTTTCAAGTTACTTCAGATTTTGGATGAGAAGTATTAAACATTGAATTTTAATAAATATTAAATTTAAGCGAGAGCAATACTATTCTTTGTCATAGAGATGATCGAAATTGTGAATGTAATAAATGTTCTATCAAGTGTGTGTTCTCTTAAAACATGGTTAAAGGGTTTTTAGATAAAAACGTTTGTCAACTATTACATTATAAGCATCGGGAAACTTATACTCACGATAATAAATGTATATTTTTCTCATAAAAAGGCACAAAACATTTCTTATGAAATAAATTCGATAATTTGTTTCAATTATTCACATGTGCTTCAAAATATAAGTATATAATTAAAACAATTAATATGATTTTATTGTTAATCATTAGTAATTATTCATAAAAAAGTCAATGTTTTTAATATCTTTTAGATACACTCGATGACATTTACGACCTGTTAATAAGAGAAGAGATCGTCACCAGTGCCACATTACAAACATATTTAAACGATAAAATCTTGCAGACAGAACAAAATTTCAAATTGACTTCTTCAGCTATAAAACAATTCAAATAGACGTGTAATTTTTATTATAATTAATCGTATCCCATATATCTTTCACTGTTTTATTTTTATGGGAGCTCGTTTCAATATTGCTATTTGTTTCAGTGAAACGATCATTTATTATTTTGGAAATTTGGTTATGTCTGCCTTTAGGACTGCATTTGTTACTGCATTACTCCTCCTTGATTGTCCGAGAATATTATATATATGTACATTGTTTAATGCATTTTTCATTTCAATATTTATGAAATGGTCTTTGAAGCGACTCGGCGCATTAGTATCCTCAAATATGTAATGAGTTTCTATCGGATTACGCAATCTGTCAATTTTGATTCAGTGTTTGTAAAATTATATTCCTATACTCCTATCCGGTAAATTGAAATTCTGCTTGATTTACAATTTAGACTGCTTTCGAGAAGCTTGACGTTCGAATTATTATTTACAGCATAAAGTAATATCTTTGCTAAATGAAAGTTGAGTGTTTATGTGAGAATTTGTGGAACAAATGTATTTAATAATAATCATAATAACGATCGATTATTGGATCTGCAGTGTAACAGGAGCTAATAAAAATACTGTGACTTTGTACATAACTACTGTAAGATCAAATCTACGGTCAATGATGAACCTGTATTTTCATTTGCAATATTCTATTAAAATAATAAACCTGGTGGATATAATAACTAAAACAATTTGTACTACATTATTGAAGAATAGAAATTCGTTCGCCTTCAGTTTTCAATTGTTTATATTATTTTATTATTGTAGTGATATTTTCATTTTACCGATCCGTTCAAATATCAAATATTTGTAATTTTTATTTTACTTCAAAAAATATACCATTTATCAGTCAAATTTGGCTTTTTGCCAATCAATATTGTCATTAGGAAATTTTATTTTACTTTAATCAACTTTTGGATAGAAAATAAAAATATTTTTAAATTTTCCTCTACTTTTTTAGAATTTTAAGAAAAAAACAGCCCTGATGTCAAATCAAGAAGAGAGAAGAACTTCATCATCGAGGAATGTTTTACAGGCCCCGAGACCGAGAAGAAGAAATGTCTCCGGATCAAATGAAAAAAAGATTGAGTCTAATACGTCTTGTCAAGGGGCAAGGACAGACTATCAAATTTGGAGCAGATATTCTAGAAATTAATTATAGTAGTGTGAAAGCTATAATAAACAATTACTCACTAACAGGACAGGTGGAAACTAAATCAAAAGGTTGAAGTACGAGATCTGTCCTTCCTCCGTGCATATTAGACAAGATTGATTCAATTTTAACGTATAATCCCCAATATACGTTAAGAGAGATAAAAATGGTTCTTGAAAGGGAAATAAGGGAATACGAAAAAAATTTCTATTTCTACGATAAACAGGCTTGCAGGAGTTGAAAATAACGATAAAGCTCTCACATCGTGAACACGACAGGGTTAAAATACAGCTAAGGAAAGAATACTCATTATGGTTCAATAACCATTTTCAACATGATATTTCAAATGCTGTATTCATTGATGAGTCTGGGTTTAATCTCAATCTCAAAAGATCATAAGCTAGATCTAAACGAGTTACTAGAGCAATTACACAATGGCCTACTGTAAGAGGTCGAAATGTTTCATTGATTGCAAGTCTAATAATAGATGGAACGGGCTATTGCAAGACAATATCTAACTCGACAGTGAATACTGATATCTTTACCGAATATATCAATGAATTATGTCTTTATTTGCGGGATGTAAAGAAAATGGAAAACGCAGGTTTAATTCTAGGCAATGCGTGGATACATAGGAGAGATGATAATCAAAGAATTGTAGAGCAATTTGGCTATACTTTTCAGTTTCTATCGCCGTATTCTTACATGCTTACATGATATTGAAATGATTTTTCAAAAATTAAAAATTGTGTAAGATCGAAATTAAGATTAGGTATTTCTGGTTCATTATCCGAATTATTAATTGCAGAGTCCCAAAATATTACTTCAGGGGATTGCGCAGGATTTTTTCTATATATGATTCGTAATATTTTAAACTGTGCTGTAGAGTTGCCCTATTTTCATCAATAAATTATTTAGTTACTTTTTTGTTTTTTTCTCACAACCTATTATTTTTTTCAAGTCAAAATTGATTGGAAAAGACAATATTGATTGGTAAAAGGCCAAAATTGGTTTGACAAAAAGCCAAAATAGACTGACAAATGGTATATATTTGATGTATATGAGTTTGTTTGATATTTTGATGAGAATTTGTCCACATCATGTTTGACGTTTTAGTTATAAATAGGGCCCACGATTTACCGCGGCCCGCGGAATTTATGGCTTTGAGAGAAAGAAACGCTACGCCGCTTATTCTGCAAACTGCCGCAGAATTAACTTACGAGTACTGAAAAAATATAATGCGTTTTTTTAAAAATTTATGAAAAAAATTGCATGAATATTTTTGTTCAGTGCTGTTAGGCTAATTCCGCGGCAGTAATTAATAATTACTAATAAATTTCCTATATGGAAATTATTAAAATATTAATATTCGGATTAAATCATAGAACTTAAAAAGTAATTGTATGCAATATTTTTATTTCGTGAAGTCATTCAAGCTGATGTGACTACATTTAAGAGTGCATTACTTGACAGAATGCCTCGTTTAGCAGCACTTGCTAAAGTTTATATTGCACTGCTGCTCCCTTCTGTTGATGTAAACGTTCTTTCTCGAAATATGGATTGGTGTTGTCACCATTTCGATATTCTCTAAGTCAAGAAAACCTGCGAGCTTGCGGTGCAGATTTTTGAACAATAAATTAAATGTAAATAAATTAAATTAAATGTAAATATACTTCTTTGAATATTTATTGTGATTGACTGATGAATAGAAATAAGAATAGAAAAAAAGAATATAAATTTATTTTACTTGCATTATTATTTGTTTGTATAATTCTCTAAGGCGACAACCAACATTCCGCGGTATGCCGCTTAATTTATCCTTTTTGTCGGGGTAAATTGTGGACCCTAGTTTTAAGTGTAATTTCTAATTATGAAAATCAACAGTTAAATATTTATCTACTATGAACGTATTAATGCTACACGTTGTAAATATATCTTCTTTTTTTCGAAAGAGATTGATTGAGATATGGCCAGATGCTGTTGATGTTAATGATCAATATTTCGTTGATTAAAAAATCTTTAAACAAGTTCTCTAAAATTTGTAATTTTATATGTCCATTTTAAAATTGTTTTAAACATGGAAATTATTTTTCGTAATATAATAATATTTTTCTTACCGTAATATTACTTGTTCTTACGGTTGATTTTAAACACGTGTAAGTGTGGAATATAATCACGAATAAATTTATTTTCTTTTAATTAGAATTGGCAAAATTAATAAAAAGTAATAATTAATTTAAAAATTATTCCTCGATTTATTTCCAAATAAAAAATATTTAGATTTGTTAATAATTTTTATTTTTTGTAAGGTAAGTGAAAGAATTTTTGTGAAAGAACTTGTCTTGGGTCAATAAATGATTTTTAAACACAGGATCTGTTAGATATGTCAATTATTTCAATCGTTGGATGTATTTCATCACACCTGCTTAATATCTTTCATACTGGTTTAACTAGCATTTCAAAGGTCATACTAATTTACAAGAACATAAAACTAAACATTCTTGAAAGAATTATCTTAATAAATAATCATGAATATCTATTTTAAATAATAAAAATAGGAATCGAATATTGCTTTTATAAATCAGAAAGAGTGTGTAATTGTAATCTCGTTCTAGCGACATGATAATTATCTAATCTTAGATTGATTATCAACTATTGCGTTTTAAAGGAAATCAAGAAGAGGCCGAATCTATCAATATATATTTTCTTAAATACATTCTCTACAGATGAAACTAGATGTTTTGGAATTTATCTTTAAATCTCCATTTGCTTTCAAAATGTTAAAGTTCTTATTAATCGTACCGTAAATAATAAGGCTTGTAGGTCTACGAACAATTTGAAAATTAACTTAAATAATTAAATAATAAATTGAATTTACTGTAATATGTTACGATTTATGAGAGCTGAATAAAAAACACTGATTTTATATTGCATTTTTCCGATTTTGACAATTTAACTGATATTATAAATTTCATGAGATCCATTTTCTTGCGTGGATGTTGAAAACTGATTCCCCAATATCGAACACATTCAATTTGTAGTTACTGTCGAAAATGATATCTGAAAAATTATGTCAGATATACATCTCAAAGTCTGAACAACAGATTACGACTTTCGGTCTTGTTTATCTAAAGAAAAATATCCATACTTGAAACAAATAGCTCTTCAGTTAACAGTATTATTTGATTCAACCCATTCGCGCGAGGTTGTATTTTGCGAAAGAAAATTAATTAAATATGAATATCGTAATAAGCTTAATGATAAGCATTGTTTCAAATTAAAAAAACGGAAAAATTTTCATTATAAAAATACAAAAAGGAATTTTAAATTAATATTTCTACCAAAAAATTGAAATGTAAAGAGATTTTAAAAAGGCAGGGCCTTTTTAAGAAGCATTCACTGGGGAGCGCAAGCAATCTGGAATGCTCATGTACCGTAATACTATAACTTTTTTGTTTCGGATGAAAATAGTTATTTTTCCTTGTTTTTTATAAAGGCTCTTCCTATTCCAAACTGTTTATCAAATGTTCTCAGATTTAAAAGGAGAAAATACACAAGTGACCTGACCCATAACATTTTACCAACAGTCCAACATGATTTATACAGGGTGGTCAGAAAATATCTCCCATAAGATTTTTACAAATAAAATTAGAACTAGAAGTCAGAATATTTAGATATTAAGAATGCATACTGAGCAAATACTGGTTATTAATTGTGTAAAATATCAATAATGTGTGTGGTTTCCATTATTTTTTAAACATTCCTCAATGCACCTCCTGAAGGACTCAAGTCATTGATCGAATCAGATTCTGTGACCACTGATCACAATCGTGTAGTACCCGAGCAATTAATTGCTCCCTTGTCTGCGGACGAGATGCCTTAAACAAATCATCTCGTAGCAAACTCCATATGTGCTCAATGAGGTTTTAATCGTGCGAGTTGCTGGGGCTGTGAGGGATAATTTGGAATGTTGTAAGTTTGTTGTTTGTATGCTGTTTAGATTTGTGACTCTCCTACTCAGATTGAATTGATATGTTTATTGATTGATTATTTGAATATAATTAAATTAATTTAATGATATTAATTTTAAGTACTAATTAATTAAAGTTTGATAATTATGAATTTTAATAATATTTTCAGTAAACGATTTAACTTATTAAATTTAATATATTTTAAAAATTAATGTTTATTTAAAAAATTATGTAATGTATTTTTATCCAATAAAATTATGAGAAATTAAAATTTAATATTAAAATTTCCCATTCATTGTTTTGTAGATTTGAATACATTAACAAAAAACTATATCAATCAAAGAAAGATGACCTCTGAAAATTTTTGAGAAGAATCTGTTTGTGTTGTCAATAAATGTTTGCATTCAAATTGCTAATAGGGGCAATCAGTCCACAGTATGGGAAACAACTTTTCAATTTCAGAAACTGTTACTTTCGCCGAGTGGGCTGGGGTACCGTCTTGCATAATTATGCAATTTCTTTTTATCGAAAATTGGAGTCGATTCTTCAGACATTTAGTGTAGATAGGGAGTATATTTTGTCGATAATATTCTCCGTTGATAGTGACTTTATCGGAAACGGCGTGAAGTTCTATTTTCAGTTAAAGCTTACCCCACTAGCAACGTTCCCTCTAAGCTGTGCGGCAGCGCGGCCGCACAGTTTTTTTAAAGTTGCCGCGCAGTAATTTTTGAACGTTGCGCAGTAAGTTTTAACGTAATATCTTTGACAAAACGGTGACATACATTTCATTCCAATTAGTAAAATTCTATATATAGATTTTAATAAATTAATCTCTGTTTCATTATTTATGGGATTTAAAATAAATTAATTTGTGACATTAATTTACTGATTGTTTATGGATTTCTTCAGAAAACACTGACAGCCGGGTGTTTTTCTAAACAAAATTAAATTTATCGTTTGAAATCAACAACTACAAAACAATATTGATTTCGGACAGAGATTTGGGTTTATTGTAAGCAATAAACAATACAATTCTGTTTGAACAGCTCTGTGTTGCTCATCGAGAAGACTTAGGCATGGACGACGCTTACAAGCATGTTTCTTTGATGGCAAACATTGAAACATTTCTTAGAACCGTTTATACGCTGTTTAGTAGATCAACAGTTAAGAAATCTGAGTTCAGGGAACTTTCAGAAGTTTTAGAATGCGAGCCCGTTGCTTTTAGACCACTAAATAAAGTAAGATGGCTTTCACGTCACTTTGCGTTAAAAGCACTTATGAAAAACTTAACTGTTTTAGATGAATTCTGCCAGGAGCAGGTAAACTTGAATAATGATCCAGTAAATAAATACTGCCTAAGGAAATTAAGAGACCCCCACTTTCGAACTTCATTGATTGTTTTTAATGACGTTATGAGTGAACTGACTGATTTGTGCAAACTGCTGCAACGCAAAAGTATTACGACAATTGAAGCATTTCAGTTTGTCAGTGCAAAACTCGTCAAGCTACGATTTCAGTATCTTGGCGAAAACGTTCATTGGAATGAAGAAGTTAACAAAATGATAATAAGCAATTCTGACGTAAATAATTCTTCCATTCTAAGATTCATTGAAAGATTGTGTTTGCATTTGGATGAACGTTTTCCTAAAAATGAACTGATGGAATGGTGCATGTTCGAGATATCAAGCTTTAACTATCATAAAAGACTTCAATCTCGGCACATAAGAAATTTCGTCCCTGCTGTTAAGATATGAAACGTTGTTGAGTATATCTGTTGATATGAAAGCCAAGTGCTTGGACCAGTACTGCAATTTGCAATTTGTTCTTGTTGAAAAGGTAAAAAGTGGTTTAATAAAGGCTTTTGATGAAGTTGTTCAGTTTATTTTAAATGACGAACAATTCGAAGGTGGGATGCATCTATTTGATATATGTTCCACGTTTCTTGCCTCAAGTGCAGAATGTGAGCGTGGATTTAGTCTTATGAACAATATAAAAACAAAATCGCGAAATAAACTGGAGGAGTTCCATTTGAATATGTTAATGCAGATTAAGTCGTACCAACATGATGGACAACATATTTATTTAGACAGCGAGTATGATACATGGTTGTCATTAAAAGATAGACGTCAGAAATGATACAATGAACGATGTTGTGTGCCACCACATTTCGTTGTTTTTTATTGTTTGTTGTACAGGAGAATTTGGAAATCTTGTAGTTGTGTTTGCGTTGTGTTTGTGTTCATTTTTTTTATGTGTTTCGTTGTGTGTGAGTGCCGTTTCCTGTCCTGTTTTTGTGGATCGAAGTAATTTTAGATTTGGTGTAAAAAATTAATTTAAAAGTGGTAATATTAATCATGTTTTCAATGCGTCGATTTGTAGCCTAATTAAATCAGAAAAAAACCGATATTTTTTTATATTTTCCAGAAATATTTTCACAAAAAAATAAAAACAGAAATTCCCACTCATCTAAATCAAATTCTCAATTTCCAAGATTCAGAAAAATCCTAAAAACTATTTTTATTTGTATTTAAATCAAATTTTCTAATCGTCAATTTT
>MQRK01196147.1:2307-15716 GCA_001938485.1 Girardia tigrina | reverse complement strand
TGAGACTTGTCTGTTAATTAGTTACACAACAAGTGCATTTCCCGTGAAGAAAGTCCGACATTTTCGACAATTACTCTGTGATTAAAATGGTGGTTAATGAACCAGTGGATCTTGAATTGTTTGAAACGGCCAAAATGGCAATAATAATCCTAAATGACAAATATGAGCCACCTTTAATTATATTTATTTTCATTTTTCATTTAAATAAAATAATGATTAAAATTCTAACAAATACTTTTAAAACATTAAATAAAGGATAAAAAGAATAAATAATTATTAATTTTAATGACTCAAAGCCAAATGTTGAGCATATTGCATGCTTAATGAAGTTCAAAAAATTTTGTTTATATATTTAAACATGGCAATTGAAATATAAAATCAACTTAATTTAAACAAATAAAGTTTTAATAAGTTGAGTACTTTTATTAAAACTGGCCAAAAAACTTTAAAAGAAATTACATCATTACAGTTTATTTTTTTATATTATATTTAATTATTTTACTTATTGTAATTTTATTAAAATGTAAACTTTATCAAAAAACATTTTCTATAGTACCATTTTCTGAAGTTAATAATTGCAAAACATTTTTTACAGTTTTAACGGATTGTAAAGAGAATATAATTAAATGATTAAATAAATAAAATTTGTTTTAAATATTATTTGAAAACCATAATAATCGAATAGTAAATAGTGTTTTGTAAATATTTGAGGGAAATTTGATAGGGTTTTAATAAAGCCAGATAAATGTAAACAAATATAAATGTCTCCGTTTTACTAAACTCTTTTCTTGTTTTAATGATAACTGATAAATGTACCATTCACATTAAATAAATAAGTTAAACAGAATTTCGATTGAGTAATCATAAAATTTAAATAGTTTTTCTATTATTTTCTATTATTTAATTACTTTAATATGAACAAAATGTCAAGTAACAAAACAGACCATATGAAAATATTTATATTAATGTCTTCAATTGAACACTTAACCCTTCTCACATTTTTGAAAATTCAAAACGTTCTTTAATTAATTTTATTAGAGGTTCTGGGAACATCCTCGGAATTATTATTAAGATTTACTTCAGACATCCAAACTTTATTATACAACACAAAACAATGTTTAAATCCTTTTGAGAAACAATTTGTTTTAAAAATCTTAAACCGATATAAATAAAAATACTTATAAATATTCATATTTGATTTTTTTATAATCATTTTATAACACAATTTTAAATTGCGATAACATTTTAAAATATTCGTTTAATTTTATTATTTTTAAAAATCGTTCCACCTATAAAACTATACATTTTAATTTTTATATTATACATAAAACTCTCAAAAAATTTAATTAATAACAATTTAATTAGATCTTCTTAATTTTAGTAATTTATTTTTTCAAACGTTACATATTTAATTATATAAAACTTTTAATTTTTACATATTTAACTTTTTTTTTTAAATTTTTTTAACATTTCTAGTTCCTAACAATTTTTTTCAGCATTATAAAAATTTTCTTATTGTTCATTTACTTTTTCAATCATTGTTCCTTTTTTTTATCCAAAAAAACGATTTTGCTTCTACAATATTTCTATAAACAGTGGGCTGGCACGTAGTTTTCAAAGAATTGACAATCTTCAATGATTTAGTTTAGAAAACGATCCGTTCAAAAATGATAAGTTTGAATTGTAATAAAAATAGTAAAATAAATTAAAAAATCGACAAAGACCAAGTTTCTGAAGTCAAATCAAGTAAGAAAAAGTTTCAGATTAAGATTAAAACTCTTCTTATCAATCGCACTGTAAAATTCATTTATTTGATTTATTTAATCTGACTAAGCAAATTTTATGTCGTTCATGATGAAACTCTTGGTTGTTGTATCATTTTTTTTGTGATGTAAAATTAATTTCTTTGTGCAATGCACTTGAAGTCTTTTGTTTGGGGTATTTATTTTTGTTTTTTTTTAGTTTTTTTGGGCTGCTCTGATAGGTTAAAACGAAAATTATGACGAAATGAAAATTAAATTAAAAGTCAAAGGAGGAAAGTAAGCTCTAAAATTTCCACCCTTTTTTATTATATAATAATAATTAGTAAAAAAATCAAGAGAAAATCATTTTATCGTTTGAAACGAGAATAATCAAAAAGACAGTTAACAATGCTTAATACAATTAACAAAGAATTTTATATTGAACTATTATTATCAATGTTAATCTGGAGTAACATTTTTTAGGTTATTTCGTTGTGATATAATTTGTAGTTGTTGTAACCAATATAATTTTAGATGACTATTTAAACTAGTTTGTTTTTTCATAGTTAAAAGTAGGCTGATTGGTAGCTGAATTATGGTTTACTAGTTAGTTTAGTTTTACACGTACAATAAAGAAGTGTCTGAATAATCTTAAAGATTGTTTTGATTAGTTACTGTTCATTCCAATCAATATTAAATGTTAAACGGTTGTAAGAGTTATAAGTATCGTTTAACCTTGATAAATCAATTCATCTTGATTGATGAAAGTCTTAAATAAATGAGATTAATACCAATACAAATATGACGAGTAACTTTAAATGAAAATGATTCGTTTGACAAAAATGTTTTAAGAATTCGCTAACAATATAATGGAAAGATAAAAAGAAGTTTTTGATTGTCACTGAACAAGAAAACCGTTTGTAACAAAATAATTAATCTAACACGATTTTAACGATTTTCTTTACTTTCTTAGATTCAACAAATTCAAAAATTTGAATTTCAGTAATTTGTTAGAGGTTTGAACGGGAAATATAATCTTTTTATTGGTTTTAATCGGTTCATAAATAGTCCAAACGAATTTAGTTGATAAGAATCATTTGAGATTGGTAAGCCGAATCACTCGAAGAGTTTAGGTTCACATAGACGACCAAAAATAAATGGATTCACTAGAATGTCTTATTTTGTAACTCAAATTTTTTAAGTTTTATATTTCTTTAAATCGATTTTTTTATTTATACTCTAATATTTGTATTTATCTCAATTATTTATTGATTTTTAATTATATTATTTAAATAGTGGGGCTCTACAGTTACATAATATGTTATTTTAACACACGTAGCATATTTTATATTATTTTAGTTTATTTCGCATGTCAAATGAAAAACAATGTAATTGTACAAAATAGTTAATAGTAAAGTATGTTCTAAAAGACTACCTTCCGTTCAGAACTGTTTTTATTAATTTGCATAATTTCTAATACTTGACCTAACTTAATATGTTTTTTGCAAAAAAGAAAAACCTAATGCATGTTTGATATACAGTTTCTAGGAACTTAACAGAAGGTCAAAGTTGTATTTTAAAGTATTTGTTAAGTGAAATTCTAGCTAATTATACTATGTCAAATATGTTGAATGATAAAGGTTGAAAAATTTTCTAAATAAAAAATACCCAAGAAAAATTTCTTCTGGAAATATACATCTAAATCTCTGACAAGCGAGTAAAACTAGGGATGGAAGAGTTAATTACCTTAATATATTAAGGTCGCACATTCTTCAAGGATTACATAAAGTAAGTGTAAAGTTTTTTTAATCTCTCAATATGTAAACGGAAAATATATTTTATCAAAGTTAGACAAATGCGTTTTTCTTTAACTTTCTTGTCGTATTTTTGTTAATGTGTCTATTTTTCTAAGAAATTATCAATGGTATGTTGGACAATGTAATCTTTTATTTGACATGAATGCTACTGAATTATGGCTTTGACATTTACAAAAGCTTATAAAAATTCTCTTCTTGATAATCGAACCAATTAAAGTCGTCAAGGAAATGCTTCATGGATATACACTCGAACATATGTGCTCTATAATCAACTTGAAGAAAATTAAACGATTATAATTTTTGATATATGAATGAATTAATGAAATATAAAAATTACAATGCACAGATAATCAAATAGCTGTTAATGTAATGTTCAGAGTTGTAGTAATATACACTGTTTTCTAGTCGGAAATGGGTTGGACAATGTTAAAAGGATATCCTCTAATCTTGGCGATGGAAATTTGAACAATAACTATCCTCTATGTCCCACTTGAACCAGTTAGAAAAATAAAAAACGAAATGAAAGGGAAAATAAATTTCTCTCATTTAATAATTAAATGTCAATTAAAAAAGATTTATGTATTATTTCCAATCATTTTATGGCTTTAGGTATACTTTATAATTTATGGTTTACTTTTCAAATGTATCTTATGTTTCTTCAACTATATTTTCTTTGGCATTTTATTACATCAATCTCTTTTATAATATCTTTTCTAATTTTCCTGGACAATTTTACAATTTTAAACTTCAAAATTGTAACTTTCTATTTTTAAATAAACAGTGCATAAGTAAGAAAACGCCCTTGAGAAATGCATATTTTGAAAAAAATAAATATTTCATTTTTTAATATAACAAATAATCATTAACACGTTGTGGTACTGATTAAATAATGTTGGGAATAGTTTCTTGTGCTTCTCTGTCTATTTTTCTTGGAGATTGGTTAGAAATGTTGCTAGTAATGTTGACTTTTTGCATGAATTTCACAAGGCATTTACAAACTAATTATTAGCAACATCACAATTCGCGTGTAAACATTTATTAATAACATAAACAGATACATTGTCAGTAGCACAATTTGTGGCAAGAATCGATCTCGATTAATATGTTTTTTTAGCTACATTCAAATCTTTAAATTAACTAATGAAATAAAATAATGTTAACTTATAATTTTTAAAAATTTTATAGGATAAAAATGCATAAAGTAATTTTTAAAATAAACATTAGTTTTTAAAATATATTAAATTCAATAAGTTAAATCGTTTACCACAACTATTATTTAAATTTATAATTATAAAACTTTTAATTAATTAGTATTTAAACATTAATATCATTAAATTATTTTCATTAGATTTAAATAATTAATCAATAACATATCAATCCCATCTGAGTAGGAAAGTCACTATTCTAAACAGCAAACAAACAACAGACTTACAACATTCCGCATTTTCCCAGACACTAACAATTGTGTAAATGCCCTTCAACTGATACCAAGTCGTATTTATTTATATGTTAATTAAACTCTAAATCATAAATTGTAACACATATTACTATATGTATCTTATAACTATTGTTTTTTTATTTTTTATTATTTTTTATGCGATTATCAGCATAACTACCTATTGGAGTTATGATGATCAGATAATTTAAAATTTATAAATTAAAAAAGTGATTGACTACATTTAAATATTAATAATTATATGTAAAAAATTATCGCTCATAATTTACTCCGGCTTGTTAATATCACATTCCCAAAATCAAAATCCGAAGAGTTTACAATTAAAGAATTTTATAGCCTCATCTTAACCAGACCATTTCATCATTACTTCAAAAGACTTAAAGTGCGAACGATACATTCCCCAATTTTATTCGATACAACTGAATTCAATAAAAAAGAAAGAACTTTTTTTAATAAACACCTCCAAATAATCTGTCGATTCAAGAATCTTTATTTTATCGATCTACAACACATTTAACAGAGAATAAACCATTGAATTTTATTTTTTTTATTTATTTCTATTATATAAAGATTCATTGTGATCCTAATATTCCAAATACCTTTTGTGATATAATTCTTCCTTTGATATTATAATCATTTATATTGTTAAATATTAGAATTTTGATATTATTTATTTATTTTTATTCTTACGATAAAGGTATGCTCAACACCTATTTATAAAAATAACTAGATCCTTTACCACACTTTTATAATTTGAAAGAGACTAGATCTTTCCTTTTGGGAAAAAATTCTTTTTTGATCAAGTCAGGGTTTGATTGTTTGATTTGCGTGGACAAGAACATATATTTGACATGACTGTAGTTAGGAATACTTTCGAAACAAAACAGGGATATTTTTCTTCATTGTTAGTTAGAAGAGGAGACTGTGATATTCTTTTTTTTATTACCACTACACAAAAATGCGGTCAAAGAATTTGAGAATTTTTGAAATTAGGGTAATTTGTGTTCATAAAACCAGGATAAACAAGTTACAAAATTCTTGGGTATCACAAAGGATTTCATTGCGCTGCTATCCCATTTTAACGAAATCTTTCTAAAATTAAATGCAGTCGAAAGGCTTTTGGCAACCACTTAAAGATTTCATCTTGTAATATATCCCTGAGATATTTTGCTGTTGACAGAGGAAAGTATTACTTGACATAAAAGTGGCTTTGTGATGTGATTTTTTTCTTTTAATCATTAATTCAAAAATTGTCTGATAGTTCTTTGTTCAAAATTTAATTTCCAATTATTATATTTAATTAAATTATTTTTGTTTATAATATTTCTTCACCTCCATTGTCGTAGATAATCAAAACATTCTTTCATCTTCAAATGACAATATTTGATAATTGTAATGCTGTGATTCGCTCATAGATATTGATATGTAAAAATAAATGATAATATGATTTAAAATTAAAATAAAGATTAAATAATATAATTAAACAGAAAATAATTAAAAAGTAAGAAAATGAAATAAAAACTTAAATACAAATAATTAAACAAAATAATAAGGCGTCATTTAAATTTAAAATGTTCTTTGTTCATTTGAACAAAGATATTTGAATGATGTTTAAATTAATGACTCATCGAGTCACGATGACTCATCGGCCAGTATGTGTGCCGAATTTTGCTTGTGCCAAGAGATTGTACGAATTGCGTTTTAACGAATTACTCGATTGTGTAAAAATTGAACGGATTGTTCATTTTGTATCGAATTTATTTGAAATTCATATTGTTATTTTAACAGTGAAGAAAGTTTTGAATTATTTATTTTTATTCAAATTTGTCTCAAATTGTTGACTTGAAATTCATATATTTTTGATTTCTTTTAAAAAACATTATGATCTCCTAGAATTAAAAATTAAATCAAGATGGACCAGCGCAGTTTCATTATATTTTATGAAACTGTGCTCCTATTTCAATTTCTATACACCTCTGCTACCACCGTTGGGTCTTCGGGGCAACTCTGGGATTGGACGGAAAACTCTTTACTGCATAATTATCAAAACAAGGAATATCATAAGAAAGTAAGGTGATTTTGAATAACTATCTTAAGACTGCTAGACCATTGCGGTCTGTCTTTGAACAATTTAGCATTTAATACTCTTCAACAAAATCATACCTAAAGTTTGGGAATTGTCAAGTTAAACAAACTCTTACTTCAGTACTCACAATCTGATCCTTTCATTATTGTTCGAAAATATCTTGTTTTATGGATGCATCCATTTACTCATTATATTTTATTGTATACAAATTCTTTATGAATTTTCTTTTGATTAATTAAAAAGGAACATTAAACTATCATTTAGAATCAATTTATACAAATGAACTGTTTTTATTTTATCGAACTATTTAAGTTACTTGTTGAAAGCAAAAAATTAGTGTCGAAAATAAAAAGATTTGTAAAAATAATTTACACATTTAGGATAACTTTTATTATTTATTAAACTTCAAACAAAATAAAAAGTTATTTAACGTTTTTTTTTATTTTTATAAACTAACAAAAAATTATTTTCTTTGCTAGAAATAAGGATAAGCATTTTACTTTTATTTTTTACATTTTTTGTAATATCTTTTTCAATCATTTATACTTACACACTTTTATATGAGCTTCATCTGTCTGTACAAATCTTGTAATTGGTTTTTCAACCACTTACAAATAATCAATTAAGCTGAAACTTTGTAAACTTCCTCATTTCCAATGATGATTTATGAATCAATTAACAGATCTTTTTAGTGCACGTATAATAGTGAGTTTTTTTCTAAAAATATATATATTTTTAATATACGTGGTGCGATCCATAAGTCCTTAGACTCGTTGATAAATAAAATATGACGTATATGCCGTTAATACTATAAATTGATGAACTTAGCTATCATTGGTTACAGATATGACTCACCATACCAAAAACGTGTGTGTGAGTGGTACGTACAGACATTATTTCCCTTTTTAGTGTAGAAATGGACAGTAACGTCGAATATCGCAACGTGATAAAATTTCTGCTCCTATGCAATACTAAAAGCTGCGATATTTTGCACCAGTTGCAGGAAGCTTAAGGTGACCAGTACCCATCACGTGCAACAGTGTATAATTTGATCAGAGTCTTTACACATGGTCGACAATCCGTTTTTGATGCTGAGAGATCAGGACGACTGTGTGAAATTTTACCCGGGAAAATAGATTTGTACATGAAGATCGTGTCGGAAGAGAGACGAATAAGCATCTGTGAACTTGCACAGCGTCTATCCATCAGCTTTCATTCTACATATGATATTCTGCAATCATTTGGAGTTCGCAAACTGTGTTCACGTTTTGTTCCCCGATTTCTATCCGGTAAAATGTGCGACAAACGTTTGCAGTGTTGCACTGCCAATTTGGAGTTGCTTCGCATTCATGGTGATCGCTTCATCAACAACATCATTACACAAAATGAAACCCCGATGAGCTTGTATGTGCCCGAGAGCAAGCGTCAATCTTCTGAGTGGTGCTTTCCCTGTGAAAATGCTCCTCGAAAGCTTCGAAGCGGCAAATTGCACAAACGAGCAGCAATGCTAACTGTGTTCTGGGATTCCCATGACATTATTAAAATTGATTTCTTTGAGAAAGGACTGACAATGAATAGTGAGTATTATGTTCAATTACTTCGCGATGTGAGAATGTCTTGTAGGAAGCCAAGAGGGATCCCATTGTGACTCCTTCAAGACAATGCACCTATTCACACTTAGCGAGCAACTTTGACTGCTGTGGATGACTGTGGCTTTCAGTTTGTTTCCCACCCCCCCTATAGCTCTGACCTAGCCCCAAGTGGTTTTGCGTTGTTTAAACACCTAAAGAAACATTTGAAAGGTGTCGACTTTCATTCAGTTGATGTCCTCAAGGAGAAAGTCCTTGATATTCTCATTTCTTTGCCTCACCAATTTTTACAAAAATTTTTACAAATTCTCTAAGCTTGTTGCTCGCTGGCGCAAGTGTTTTGATGTACACGGCTCATACATTGAGAAATGATTTACTTTGATGTCATGTACTAATTCTGAAAAAATAAAGTTGATTGGACTTTGCTTTCTTATCGAGTCTAAGGACTTATAGATCGCACCACCTATATTTTGTATGTTTATCATAATGGCATTTTCAAATTCTATAAAGAATAAATTCAAATAAAATAACAAACTAAAATCAACTATATCACAAAAACTCATTTTATTATTCAAATATTTTAAACAAATATTTTATTGTAATTATTAAAAATCAATATTCGTTATTAATTATTTAATCACCGGATCATCATTTTTAGATTGTATCTTTAAAGAGACTTTTACATAGAAATTAAGTTTGTCCAAAAATAAAAATTTTAAGAGGAAACAAATTTTATTTATATTGTGAATAATAAAACTAAGTAACATTTGTTAATTCTTTAATTTTTAAATTTCTAAAAGTTTTTAATGTTTAGGAAAATTATTGAAAATGACCTGATTCATGATAAATTAACGTTTCGGCAAATTATTTTGGATAAAACATTCTGTACACCAAGGATGCTTGTTTAGAGAATATGAGGAATATTTTGAATGTTTGATGTTTTGTGTTTGAATGTTGTATGTTCATTTGGAATTATGTCTCTCCTACCCATTAATATTTTATCATTAATATTTCAATTCTTATTATCTATAAATATATAATGTTTACATTTATTTCTAATTTAAAATAATTGTAAAATTTTAAATCAGATAATTGATTTTATTTACAATTTTTAATAAAGAAATCAAATTAATAATTTTTAAAATAATTAATAATCATATTAATTTTTATCCAATAAGTTTTGAGTAAATATTTTAACAAATTATTTATATCACCATTTACCAAAAATAATAAGATTAAAGTTATAAATCAATTTACCGAATTTACCGCGTATGATGCTATCCCACGTATAATGCGACCCCTATAATTTTGGCAAGGATATCCCGCAGAAACCTAGTGTCCACGTATAATGCGATCACTATACCGCGTATGATGCTATCCCACGTATAATGCGACCCCTATAATTTTGGCAAGGATATCCCGCAGAAACCTAGTGTCCACGTATAATGCGATCACTATATTTTTTAAGCACTTTCAAACCTTCAAACCATAAAAACAGTCTTAACATAAAAAAATAAATCATCCAAAAAACAAATCATTTATTAATTAAATTCTTCATCGTCACTCTCTCCGAACATTTCGGCCAAAAATTTATTTGTTGCCAAATCGTCACCTGTATATCCATCATCATCATCATCGTCCACATCTGCCTGTTCTTCATTTCCACTTTCATAAATGGCATCATCTTCAGTCCCATCCAAAGCATTGCTGATACCACATTTCAAAAATTGGCCATGCACGATAAAACAACTGAAAAAAATGGGTTTTCTCATGGCCTTTTGTTTTAACTGAAACGCTTTTGTCACCGACGGCATTAACAGTTCTGTTTCCCGGGATATCGAAATACATTGGTGTCTCATCCATATTCTCTATTTGCGATAACTCATATCCATAGCGTTTTTGCATAGGTATTACAAATTTATGGAAAGAATCCACCTTTTCTTCTAATTGCTTTGGTAGCTTCTGTGAAATTTTTGTGCGGTGTCTCAGTGTCAGGCCATAGCGTACCATAAATCTATTGCACCGTACTGATGAAGTAAGAAAAGTGTCAATACCAGGAGTTCCTTTGAATTGCAATTTTTCAACTGAAGAGCACGAAAACGAATTTCATTTCTTGTCACAATGTAGCCTTCTTGTCTCTGCATAACTACCCACTCATTCAAGTCATGTTCTTATTCAGGAAATGAAGCTACATCTCCTTGCCTAGAACGCTTTGTTTTCGGCATCTTTTCCAAACTCTCTTTCTGTTTTCAAATAATGTTTGTATCGATATATATATTTTTTTTATTATTTTACATTTCTTTTATTCTTTTATAAAATCGTACAACGGACTTCTTGTTAAATATAATTCAAAAGCGATATTTATTTTTTAATTTTTCAATTAATTCCTATTAAAAATTTGATTTTAATAAAACCGAATAAAACAAATTATGTTTGGGGATCATTTGGACTTCCAAATGATAAATAAAGGCAGTTAAAATCATAATTTGTTTTAATTGGCATCATTTCCAAATATTCATTTGAGAATAATTTTCATCGACAACAACATAATTTGTCGGGTTTTAAATTTGTAATTAATTGTACAATAATTTTATTTTAATTTTTAAATCATAAATTTTACAATAGTGCCGTGATTAAAATTATTAAAGTTTAAAATTATTATATTATTTTAATAAATAAATGGGTTAACATATTATTGCAAAAAAAGTTTTTGAAAAGTATTTGAACAAAATATATGGACAATGTCAGGGATCAACGGTATGGTATATGAATCGTGCACTGTGAGGAAATTTAACGCTCGATAATCTCTACATGGACGAAATGATTTGTCCAGTTTTTCGACAACATGAAGAGCTTAGGCCCTTGGGAAGAAGAACGACGGATGATACCGTCTTTCTCTAACTGTTGAAATTCTTCTTAAACTGCCAATCTGGATTTAAGTGGAAGTTTGCGTCACTTGATCCTGACTGATGACATGGATTGGTGATTATGCGGTGAACCACATGATAAACTGGAAAGAAAGCCGGATTGCGGGACAAATAATTGGGAGCAGAATCTTTGATGAATGATTGTATAGCGGCCGTCTTTGAACAACTCGAAATTATTGACAATAAGGAAGTGGATGGAATCAAAATTTTGGAAAAATTATGAGCTTCAATAATTTCTGAGACCTACAATCAACCAAAAAACCACAACTGCTTAAGAAATCGCCTCCAAGAAGTGGGTGGACTGTGCCGGCAACGGTGAAAGTCCACTGATAATCTTATTGAAATCCAGAGAGCCTGAATTGGAGTGAGATGGTTGCATAGGTCTGGATTGGCGAACCGTTGGCGGCACGAAGAGCGGTTTTCGGAGAGCATGTTAGTGCCATTCTCGGGAGAATAATAGAAAGACACGACTCAGAGTCGATTAGGAAATTGATGATGTTCGTTTTGAGATCAGAATCGGATTGAAATTGAGCGTTGAGCATGAACAAGCCTAATGTATGGTCATCTAAACGGGCTTGGGCATCTAGAGACTCTACTCGATTTTTGAAAATGTGCATCCTTGCAAACATCTGATGGCCTTTGACCGAAGCAATTGTTTTAGACACAGATTGGATCACGGAGAATGGAATCAGAATCAGATTTAGACCAACGACAGCCGATACAACATTTTTTTACTTCGTTGGCGAACTGATAATGGTACGAGCAAAGTAAAGCATTTTTCCGTTGGGACGATCTTTTATTGAGGCAACGTGAATCTGGCCGGTTGACATAGGAACTGTCTGCTGAATTCTGAGTTAAAAGGGTCGTTAACAAAGTTACTTGTTAAGACAACTTTTCGACTATAGAACAAAAGTCGGTACTCTGTATATATGTGGAAGTTGAGCTTGTTGATTTCTGGAGAACTCGATCAGCAATTGTAGCCAAATCAGTAGGGTCTGATTTATCGGAGCTTAATAATATTGGATGGATGTTGGCTGTCATAGCCAATAGGAATAATTCTTGGACGAGCTCTGGATTTGGAGGACGGCCGAGTTGAAGGGAATTCATTTCAGAGATTGTTCTTGAGAGGAATTTTGATGCTGAGGTATTGTCCAGTGCTTGAGGTCAGAAATATTTTTTAAACAAAACACATTTAAATTCTGCTTCGAATTTAAATTTTGGAAAAATATAGCTCGACAATATTTAATTTTGAATAAACAAAAACTTCCCGATATAACACACACATAAATAGGAACACACTCGTATATATAAATATATGATATGATAATGAATGGAATATAAAACTATACAAAAGACGTAGACAGTTAATAGCCCTTGTAATAGAATGTAAAGTAAAACTAAATTAAATGTTAACCACCCTTGTTTCATGGAAGAATCTTAAACACCTATCCATGCTTTATTAAATTTTATGTTGCAATTTACGTTAGTTTTTGTCAACATCAATAATATTTTCCTTGATAATATTTTATGACTTTTTAGATTTATAAAATACGGTACCGTTTTTCATTTTAAAAAGTTTAAATAAATTTTGTGAATTAAACCATTTTTACAACTACATATTTTGTTGATTTAATAAAGTTAAAAAAAATTTAATAAATTAATAAAGTTAAAATAAATTTAATAAAGCATGGAAAGGTGTTTAAGATTCTTCCATGAAACAAGGGTGGTTAACATTTAATTTAGTTTTACTTTACATTCTATTACAAGGGCTATTAACTGTCTACGTCTTTTG
>MQRK01196133.1:0-10225 GCA_001938485.1 Girardia tigrina | reverse complement strand
TATATATATATATGTATATATATATATATATATATATATAAAGCAGGTGTTGCTTTAGCATTAATAGAATATAGCGTATTATTTATTCTATATACAGAAAAAATATATTTCTAATGTTGTACACACACTAGCAAAAATTAATAGCACCTACACAATTTAAGAAATTATATCAACAACATGTAGGTGGAATAATGATCGAAAATATTAGTGAAATGAGGATTGTTTAAAAAAATCTGAAATATACCTAGTATAACACCTTGAGCACCTCTGTAATAGCTTGGTGTCAGCGTTCGAAATCTTTCTTGACCAGCGGTATCCTAATACAAATAACTGATCATATCATGATAAAAAAATAAAGAATAATATTAATTTAAGCATAAAAAAATACTGGAGTAAATACTAATAATTAATCAAATTTCTTCTTAACTTTATCTATCACATTAATAAAAATTATAATACATTCAGGAACTTTGAGATTTGAAATATCAGAATTATAAAATGACTTCGGTATTTTTGAAAAATTTCTCGAAATTTGATAAATTAAATAATGAAAAGAAAAGTTTAGAAAATTTAGGCTTACTTATGATAATAAATCTAAATACTAAATATGTAAAAATAGAGAAAAAGTTTGAAGCTGATTGATCAAATAAAATTTATTGCTTATTCTAGTCTGCAGTTTTAAGTGTCGTCTTATGTTTTTAGTGTAGACAATTTAAAATAAAAATAACAGAAAATATTTGAGTTGTAAAATTATAACTATTAAAATTTGAAATGACATTTATTTAATAAATGAAATACAGATAGTTAAAACGTTATCCACTTAATGTTTAGCCTGTCGATATCATATACTATCCTATTTTCTATTATTATTGTTATCCTTTTTAACAAATGTTTTATAACAAGTTTTACAAACACTAAGCAAATGATAGTCCGACAATACAATATCAGAGTATAATATTTTAAGGATAATTTAATATTCAAATTGAAAAATGATACTTAATGTGTTAATTATTTTGTTCATTTCGTTATCTAGCCATGGCAAATGTTCAAAGTACACAAAATCCTTAATAATTTACCCTCTTCATAATGTAAGGATACTTGACAATTCCACCAAAAACACAAAATTTAATAACTCACCGTAGTCATATTTATGAGATATTTGTTACATGACTGTTTGACATAAATGTACATGTTTTCGTGAATTCAAGAAAGAAGTTCAGTGAAAATCTTGTAATGAATGATGACATTGACAGTCGACCGATGTGTAAATGCATTAAAAGGCATGCAAATATGACAAATTAAAAACTTACTACAAGTCAAAACAACGAAAGTCAAAACTAAATAAAAAAGAAAACACGGAAATTATAGCATTATTTATACTTAATATTCATATTGAGAAACCAAATTTAATAAACTTTCTTATCTAATTTAATTTTATGGGACAAATAATTGTAGACATATTTCAAATTATAATCGTGATATATTTAATTGAAGTAATGTATTAATTAATGCTTAGGGTGACTAAAGAACTTTATGAAATTCAAATTTATTCAATGGATATTTTAAGATAAGCAAATATTCGATGATCAAAATTTTGCCAATTCTTTGTGATAATTTTATATTTGCCGATTAACATTCACAAGTGTTGTAATAGATTTTGAAGTATTTCTATAGAGTTTTCCAAAAATGGTTAGTTTATCACTAGTAATATAATAATTTATCATAAAATCATTGAAGTTTTCTTCATCCTTCAATCCTTCGATGAATTTCCAAACTGCTTGATGACTCGACTCTTGTAATTGGCTGAATTTACGATGTCATCCGCTATCAGAATTGTTTAATGTCAATTTGATTTCCACTGGATAAATAAAACTTGATACGCATTAACATATCTAAATGGCATAATTCAAACATATTACATGATTTAGTTTTAATGAATCAAACTGAAACTACGTTCAGCATCAGCAATTGAAGCGTGAAACGTACCACTTATATCTATGAACGTACCCACACCAGTAAGCTTATCCTCAGAAAGCACAAAATTAATTACATATTTTCAAAATTCCGGATTCAAGTTTTTCCTTTATAATAAATTTAAAATCACTATATTCAGATTGTATTTGAGCAATTTAATTCTCAAGAAGAAAATATTTATATTTTTGAATCAATAGATTCAATTCAAATTTTCCTAACTCAAAATTTGTTGGATTTTTTTAACTTCTATTTTTTAATACACTGCGCTGGGGTGCTTTTAAACTGCGTAAGCGTGAATAAACTACAGCACGGAAGCGCAGCTGCGCAGCCTAAAGGGAACATTGTTCACAACCCCAAATTCGAAGTTACGTAAATTGACATTTATTGTGTAATTACGCAATGAAGGAATACTTTTAGACCCTAAGTGTTGCATGTCAGAATGCTCGAATTGACGAGCTCTACCCAAATTCGCCAAAATTAGTGTACCCATTGGACCATCCTGTATTTTCTTGATTTCATTAAAGCTCGGATTCCGATTCACTTTAATATCATTTACTGAGATTTTTTTCAGCCACTGTTTCGGAACCCTGGTTATACTATCTAACAAATCAATCTGGGATTTCATTAACAATAAGTATCACTTCCAGTTTTTGCTGGTCCTTCAATTCTCTAATGACATGAAACCTTCGTCGCACTAGATATTCAAATAAGATGCGGATTCCGGGTTTATGTGTGTTCTTGAATACTGACGTGAGCAATCCGATTAGGGTTGTTGAGTCCATCATCAGCTTGAACTTATAGAAGCCCCAGGTTATCACCAAATTTATACCTTAATGGCCGCATCCAGTTCAGGAATATTAATGTTGTTTACATCATCCTCTTTTCTTATCCAAACAGTGTTCATAGTAATATTACCGTTAACACATAGAAGCCCATCCATTTCTGTACTACTTGCATCTTTTTAAAACACCACATTATCATTACGATTCAGTACCCACTTGTCTGTTGAAAGATCTCCCTCAATAATTAATCTTTGACTGACTTCATTAATCTTTTTTAATATCTCTTTAGGAACTATTTCATCCCAGCCTACCTTGTACTTCGCTGTAAGTCTCTGAATGTAGGCATAAGCAACCCGTAACAATACCACAACTGGTACATGACCTATCCCCAAGATTGTATGTACTTCTCATCTCGTTGCTCTATCGAGTTGTTTGGTTACAAGCTCATGGTCTTTTTCCACTGTAAATCGCTTTTTTTGAATTTAGAAGAAGCATCCTGACATCCTTGTGTAAGTTAATCCTTTTGATCGATTTTGAATCAAATCCAAACCGCTGAAAGATTCTTGCTCCCTCATTTGCATTACAAGAGCTGTCTATTATAAATATGTAATCAAGATGCATAAATTGTTCGGTATTCATTGATTGTGGTTTCGACTATCTTAGACATGACTTTCGGTGCAATGGACAGATCGAACTCCAACCTTGTTATTATATACACCATGACTACCCGATACTTCCACAGATTTAGGGCTACCCTTAATTGCAAATATGCATTCTTCAAATCCATCACAGTTTTTTTTTAATTTTGTCATTTCACAGTCTTGACTGACAAATAATATAACACTTCAACCTGAATTTGTTCATTAAAAAACCTGTAGTCTAATACAGGCCGTACTCGAACCGTTTTACCTTTGACAGGCCGCACCCCCAATCAAGACTGTCATATTATGAATTTTCCCATCTCGATGAATTATCCCACTTTATCAAAATCCCTTCCTTTATCTACTCGTTCACCTCTTCTCGAAGGAGCTCCTTATCTTCACTAGGAATATCATAATTAACACATTATACTTTCCCAATCGGATAATCATTTACGAATTTCCATCTTGTTTTCCAAAAATTTCCATCAAACTGAACTACGAAATCATCATCTCTGATTGGTAACTTTCTCCCCATTTCAAGTTCAGTAACTGCAGTGATACTTTGCGATATGTCTTCCATTTCACCTAATTTTACCCATCACCATCTACTTGTATCATTAATCCATGTCTGAGAATAATATCGTTTCCCAAGATTATTTGAACATTTGCAGGTAGTCTTTTCACCACAATCGTTTCAAATTTTAAGGTCCCAAATCGATTTCATCAAGTAACACAGCACTTCCAACCAGTCTTGATCAGTTGTTTAATTTCAGCTGCTGAAACATCCAAACAATCACCCGGAATAATTTTTTTACCAAGCAGTATCAACGCATCATATTTGACCAAACCAAATACTCGGTACAATTCACTTTTAATTTGCTAGACATTTCTTTGATAATCCGTCTACAAAGGCTTCCACATGTCATATACCGGCCTATCTAACATCATAATCAAGATTGGGAACTATTTTCCTTTCAACCATCAACGTCAATGGAAAACTAAGACTTATACCCATCATCGAATGTCTTGAGATTCTTGATTGCTTTCATTACAAATCGATAATAGCATTTTTAAAAGTGATTTATTTATATCTACAATATTTTTTTATTTAAACAAATATAATACCAAATATTTCATTACTCAAATATCAATTTTATATACATATCTGGTAATACCCTTTAACTGAGTAAATTTTTTTTTACTTAACCCACTGATCGTCAGAGCGCACTCGATTCCCATAAAATAAGTTTATGAGAATGTAATATATAATAAAAATCATTTTGATTTTTTTACAGTGTCCTGCCACGTCAAAATCAGAAAAAAAATCCTGAATATAAAGAATATAACATATTTTCTGTAAACTTTTGCGGTGGACACTTCAAAAACTTGATCGAAAATTATTTTAGTTTTATTTCTTTTTTTAAAAATGGTATTTAAATCTGAGAATACTAAAAAAATCACTCGTAAGTAATAAGGAAAAAATCAAAGATTAGATTTCAATGTTATTAAAAATTTAGAAGAAAAATGATTTTTTTAAAAAATTTAGATAATGACTTGAGATAATTTTCTCAAATTTTGACATGATTATTCTGGTACTAAACAATACCTAAAAAGTGAAGAAAACATTTGACGGTGACAAATTTTATATACATATCTGGTAATACCCTTTAACAGAGTAAATTTTTTTTTACTTAACCCACTGATCGTCAGAGCGCACTCGATTCCCATAGCACTCACATACATCCCATTCCAGAACCCACTCGGTTCCCATTTACAAAAGTTCCCATAAACAAATATAAGTTATAAATAGTTAAGGTTAACATAAGTACAAATTTAACTTTCTCAAAATTAATAAAAACATATTTAAATTTGTTGATTTAATTTAAGAAGTTGGTAGATAATATATTAAAGTTAATTAATGGGAGTCATCACATGTGACTGATAAACTTGATGGAGTACTGTATAAATGAAAAAAATACATATTGATTTGGAAAAGTTTAAAAATTGTACTGATATACGATAACAAAATTAAGTCTTCAAATCATAAAAAATTAAGATTTAAAATCTATTATGTATATTATGAATAAATTTGGATGATTTTGTTTTTTATCATACAATTTGGACTTTCTACAAAATTATTTAAAAAACGAATTGATTTAGATAAAATTAAATTGTTTTTCATACATAAATATAAGTGCAAAGTCTGTTAGATTTGAAAATAACTAAATTATTTTAAATTTAATTCTTTTCAATATACAGTACATATTATATATATGAAAGTCGCTTAGTGCCGCAAAAAACTTGCATATTGGCAAATATTTATAGTAGGTATTGCCTATATGCAATTCGTCTATATGCTTCAGGAAAAGTTACATATATGAAATACCTACTGTATTACATGTAAAAAGAGAAATCTTTGCAAAAAGAAAAAAACTAAAAATATAACTTAAAAACTTACAAAGAATTAAAAATGAAACAAGTGGTAAATATTATATGTATATTCGTTAAGATTACTTCTGTCATGAAAACATTATATAGAATAGATGAAAAAAATGGTCGTATATAAGTCCTGAATTTACTTAATAACCGAAACACTTGAAATAACTGACCCATAAAGATAACTTGACTTTACCAGTACCCTTTAAGGAAAGTAATTTTATCTTATAATCGACACCTGGAATAATTCCAAAAATTAATTATTAGATAATTAATATCATAACCAATTGTGGCTGATTGTTTAGGTTCAAATTTTTCGTCAATAAAACGAAGCAATAAACTTAATAAAAAATATGATTTAATATTTAATATCATTAAAAAGTACCTTGATTTGCCGACATTACTATCACCAATAATTAAAATTTTCAAGCTTGTTACAATTTCACTGTCAAATGACATAATAAAAAATACGTCTTGTATTTTGAAATATCCTCCGTTGATTCACTTAAATTAACAAAATTTGTCAAGATTTTATTTAAAAAATTAACAAATATTTTTTGAATCTTAAAATAATTAATTTAATTATTAGCATAATTAAATATCAATATAGTATACAAATTTTTCGTAAAATTACTGTCATAAAAATATAAAGTTTTATATTGAAAAATCTTAAAACGTAAATCTATTTATTGTTTTGACTACTAAAAATTTTAGAAGTAAATCTAAAACTAAAAATTTTAGTATGATATGAAATACTATGTGATGCTTCCGAATTAAATTGCAATTATTAATTATCTCATTATTTGTTGTTTATGCATAATATGTATAATATAATCTTTGTGATGCATAATATGAGATAAAATAGAAATAATTTACTTTAAAATAAGTTTGTATAATAGTTCAGTAATGTGCAAACTGTGCTGCGAGATAATTTTCTAGTGCCAGCTATAGAAAGAAATTGTTTTATAAAATTATTATTGCTATAAATCAGTATTTCTAAAAATGAGCGATAACGCCAACTTGTGGGCCCTGGAGATCTAGAGAAAAAAATGGAGGTGATGGTTGAATTGTAATTTCATTTACTTTATATTTTAAATTTAATAAAATTTAAACCTACCTACTACTCAATACCGAGTAATTAGTTTATATTTTTACCTTATATGATGGTATAAAAACTTAAAATACTCAACATAAGGTTCATTCCCAAAAAGCATTTGACTAGTGACTAGTGCATGGACGAGTCAAACCTGCGCACTACGCAAACCTACGTTCCCCTTAGACAATGCACTTGTACATGTATGAGAGTTGCAAGCGTTCCAAATATAATTTGATTTGTACAGCACGAATACATGTACTCGTCAAATAGTTTTCTCACCAGACATGCACTGCTCGCCTGGTTTGACTCTATCATCCATACTAATACAAAATCTCATTTGTTAGCAAGATTTGACAGTGAATGTGGCGTGAAGTTATAACTACTATGTTCCATGAACCGGTAGCAGATATAAGTCGAAAACTTGTCCTTCTGTGCTAAGACGAATTGATTAAATTGCCGAAAACATTGAAAAGTAATTGTGCAATCATTTAAAGACTAATACATTTTAAATTCAGTTGGCTGTGTCAACTTTACCAACTAATGAAGCATTGTTGCAGTCTTACGTGAGGTTTATTAAAGATGAAAAAATGTGTCAAGAAATATTATTTGCTAGAAGTTTAGAGATAGACACAAAAGGAGAAACCATATTTAAAACACTGGAAAAGTTTTTTGATGAAAAATGAATTCCCCTGAAGAATATTATATCATCTACTACTAATTTTGTAAACTATGAAATTTGTTTTTATTTTCTTTTACTTATTTCGATTATTACGAGCGATTATTATTGTTTTGCAGACTCTATTGCAAATTTAAAAATTATTTAATAAATTTGTAAATGAATATGTAAATATATAGTACATTATTTGGGGAAATTATGGAACTCACATCAGCCGATATTCTTTTCATTCTCTAGCTTTTCATGCTCTAGCTATAACGGAGTATCAAAAGGCTTCATATCGTACTTAAAAAAATAGAATTCTTGATGTGCTTGCAGTGCATTGTATTATACATCGACAACATTTAGTTGCTAGAATTTTAAGTGAACGACTATTTCATTCATTGCAAAATGTCATCAGAGCAGTCAATAAAATCCGTAACAACTCTTTAAATGACAGATTATTTATTCAGCTTTGTGTAGTAATTATGAAGATTTCAACAAATTGATCTTTCACACAGAAGTGCTTTGACTTTCAAAAGGAAATTGCCTGACTCGATTTTACAATCTGTTTGTCTCTTTCATATATGTCGCGTTCCCTCCTTCTCAAGACATCTTCGTTGACTCTGAGCCCCCATCCTTTTTTCTGAGTTAAACGGCAACTCACACTTAACTCAAAATCTTCGCGGCAATTTACTGACTCCATAATCACGGGAACGGACGCGTCTCCTTTGCTCACATCAACACGTTGTGTCTACGTTGGAGCGCCTTCGGGTTCTCTACCAGTACCGAGGATGATCCGACTGGTAGCTCAGTTTCTTGAGGGATGATTTTGATTTTATCCTCACTATTGCTCAGATTCGTTTTTATTTATCCATACAGGATAAGGATATCTTAGAGAAACAAGTGACGGTCAGCCCACGTGCCCCTGTGCATGCTATAGTCTACCTGCACCGTCTCTCCAAGTTCTTTGCCTCCGTCAATCATTCTCGTTTAAACAATAATTTCGAATAATTTAGCTCGGATTTCGATTTACAATACTCTCATAAAACATGAAATGTCAATTATAACATGCTGAATTTGGATCAAAAGTTTATAATAACACACTACTCACTTTCTGTTTTCTAACTTTAATCTAATTTATTCGTTCTCTTAATTGTTAGCCTCTTTTACGTTAGTTCGCAAATTTTGATCCCTAGAATCCATATTGTTCATTTAGAGTGTGTTTTAGTTTCGACTGTGCTCAAGTTTCATCTTTATTCAGCGAAAATGACCCCATATTCTTCAAAACAACGATTTTTTGAGGTTTTATCTTATCGGGATACGAATTTACCATCAGAAGCGGTTAAATTATTTAAGAAAAAGTTTGAAAATCATCACAATATAGATGCAAAGACAATTAAAAGGTTAGTAAAGGCATTTAAAATGAATTAAAATATTTTTATTATTATTTTAGAGTATTTGACAAATTTATGACTACTGGTAGCGTAATGGACGATAAAGAAGGGGTGCAAACCAAGAAAAATACGGTTATTGTCGAGGAAAATGTTAAGAAAGTTTAGGAATTGATCAAGTAAAGCCCTTCAACATCGATAATAATGGCAAACAAGCAACTGGACATCAGTAAATCATCGGTACAAAAAATTATCAAGAAAGAATTGTCTTAATTTATATACGTATTTTGTTTTCCCTAATCTTTTCTCCTCCGTTTCTTTTATTTACACTTTGTCTCCAACTCTGAGCTTGGTATACCACTTGTTTCTGTTATAAAGATTATCTCAATTTTTCAAATTATTATTTATATTATCTGAGACTAATTTATTCAGTTTTAGTTGCGTCTTCTTTAACCACGATACATATTCAATTTCTGTACTTCTGCCCTCATTTTTTCCATTAAAATTTAGTAATGACAGTTTTCTTCCATAAAATATTTCAAAGGAGTTATACCCCGTGGATTTCTGTGTTGGGCATCGCAAACCGTATTCTACAATCGTAAGAATTTCTTTCCATTCTCGTGTGTTACGAGAATACATAAACGTATTTATCATTTCTTTAGCTGTACGAACTTATTCTTTCAATTAATCCATTTGATTGCGGATAATACGGTGAGCTTTGAGTTTGATTAATATTCATCGAAAAAAGGTCTTAAATTCAGCAGAAACAAAATGTATACGCTCTGAATGTATACGCTCTGGTTTCTCGTATTTTGATATCCATTGATCCCATAATAATTTTATTATAGATTTTGAATCTATTGTTCTAAGAGAGATTAAAGCCACATATTTGGAGAAGTAGTCGATTATTTCTAAAATATAGCGAGATTCTTCTTTAGAAGTTTCGAACGGTTCGCAGATATCCATTCCAATAACTTCAATTGGTCTGTTTGCTTCTATATGGGTAATTGGGGTTCTATCACGATCATTTTTACATTTAAATCTAGCACAAGCTTCACACTTAGTAACAAAATCATTTATATCGTGATCACTACTTGGCCATTAGAATTCATTTTTAATGCAACTGTGGTTCTCTCTATACCTATATGGGTACAGGACATTTCGACGCCGCCATTTCGACGCCGGGACATTTCGACGCCGGGACATTTCGACGCCGCCGTTTCGACGCCGGGACGTTTCGACGCCGG
>MQRK01196125.1:3015-14648 GCA_001938485.1 Girardia tigrina | reverse complement strand
TAAACATTGACTTCGACTTTGAGCATTTGGAAATATCGATACTAATTGAAGTAGACTTTTTCTGTTCATTTATTAAATTAAGTTCTAAAATAAATAAACAGATTAAGGAAATTATTTTTTTAAGAGAATATATTTTTTTATAAAAAGTTTAATTTTAATAACAATAAATATCAAATAGTTCTTGAATGGCCTTAAAACATAGCCATGAAACATTCATTCGAGGGGCACAGGTAATATAGGAATAAGCATTTATCGAAAAAAACAATAACTTCAGTTATTCTATTTATATTTTATCTGTAATACACTACCTTAACATCATGAAAATATCGGTTTTCTTATATTGGTTTTTTGTAAAATATTCTTCAAAATCTACTAATATATACGAATAATAAAATTTCGATAAAAATATAAATATATATTTAGTTACGATGTAAAAATAGAAAACAAAGAAAGGATTATGATCACAAAATAAGAAAGATAACAACTAGAAATATGGTAAATGTTTTCGATAGAACATCAGTTGGCAGTTTTAAAGATCAATTTGGATATGCTATTTCATAGCTCCCTTCAGACTCAATTTTGCTTTGGACTGTGAGGGGGCATTTTGCTCACTTTGGAGTTGCAAATAACCTTCCCGTCAGTATGTGCTAAATACTTAATAGGTTATTCATAAATTGGAATGAGGATTATTCAAAAATATCAAGGACATTGTGAGGAATATTTTAAATTGACTGAATGTGTAAATGTATTGATGTTATATATTGATTTGAGTATGCTAAACTTAGAATAATGATTCTCCAACCCAGATGGAAATTAGTATTTTTTTTAAATTTATAGTGATTGACTATTCGAACATAATTAAAATAATAATTTGATAAGTTTATATTTTTTAAATTAACAATTAAAATTAAGTTTAATATTTTTTTAAGAAAAGAAAAGCATTTAATTAAATTTAAATAAATTTAGTAAGATTTCAAGTAAAGTCGTTTTTAATAATTTCATAACATTTTTAACATTTTGTGTTTTTATTTAGAAATGATTTAAATTATTATTTTTAATTAATATTTTAAGAAATTAAATATTTTAAAAAGATTTAGAAAAATTGTTAGAATAATCATGATTAAAAATAGACCCTAAACCTACATCAATATTTCATGAACTATTTTCTAACGACACACGCCTGATGTAAGAGTATAATTGTGTGGAAGATTTAAAAAAAGATAAGTAATGTATATTTTAATAAATGTCTAAAATGGCCAGTACGACTTCTCCATGATTATTCAAACCACTAACAACTCGAGACTCAATCTTGGAAAAACTTATCAGACCATAAGATTCTTGGAATTTTTACAGCAGACTAAAGAAGAAATGGTAATCTTTTCGAAACTTTAAATACTTGTTTCCTATGTAATTTTAAATTTGATCTTACTTTTCTACATTTGATTATAAAGACTGATTGATAACGTATTTCATACTTATAAAGTAATCGTTTTAAAGATTTTTTATGGTTTTAGAAAAATTCTGAAATTATACATTTTCTTTTGTCTTATTGATTTTTTGACATATTTTGCATAATTGTCTTAAAATAAAACGTTTACAAATTAAACAGAAATAAACAATATTAAAATAATCAAGAACAGTTTGTATGCGTTGTCTACATTTATGTTTTTAAACAGAAATAATTTTAACAGTAGGAGAAAAAACTAAATGAAAATAAATTGAAGAATATTTCTACTTGCCTATAGTATACTGCTTTTGTTATTTTTGTTAGAACATTTTCTGTTACACAACATTTATCTACTGTAACTTCAGGAAAAATGCAAATAGCAAAGCAGTTTTCAAAACATATTTTACTAAATGAATTCTTGTCTACCCAGCAAAAAGAGAACAATGAAAAAATATCCTTAAAAGTACTGAAACAGTTTCCTTTCCCAATTTCGAACTTATAATCAATAAAATATTCATAAAAAATAATAGCTATAGGTAGCAATGACGACTATCTTAATAATAATCTCGAAGTAGGAAATATTTGTTTAATAACAAAACAATTAAGAGTTTTGATTTAAAATAAATTCATTTTTTTTCAATTAATTGTATTCCTGAAATTTAATTAATGATAAATAAATAAATCATTATTCTCTACAATTTCCCTGTAGTATTCCAGGGATGGACCAACATTACCTATGAGAGACCACATTGAAAACTTTATTTTATTCGGGGTCCGCGTATTTCTAGAATCTAGAGTATCACATTTTCAATTATGTACTTGAACAAGTACAATATTCCGCTCATATCTACCATACCTAAAATATAAATACCTTGGTGGCCTCCATATTATTTTAACCTTCCAAAATTTAGATTCATAGATCTCCACTACGATATAGTGTCCTTTCATAAATTGTAGAAATATGATTCAATTCTAGTATAACCTACTCTAACATTTTCAACATAGCATACAAATTATTCAAAAATATTAATTTGTGAAAATTTAGAATTGTAAACTGAAGTGCCTTTCAATACTATGAATATTTCGGCAATATTTCCAGATATATCTTTCCGCAAACATAGAGTTCCTACGATTAGGTGTTCTTTAATGACAGTACTTGTATGTTTTTAGAAGAGAATGAACTGTTTTATAAAAAAAATGTTAGTTAATTCCTTTTCTAAAATGTCATCTAAAGGGTAAAAATTAGCAATTATCCCAGCGTCTTATAAGAGTGTACGATAATTTTTTGCTTTATTTTCCAAAGTCTTTAATAATAACGGATTAAAAAATAATAATTACCGCTGTTTAGATGAAGTGTTTTGAAGTATACTTTCTTGACAAAAATTGAATTTAACAAAAAATATAAAAACGTCAATCATTAATATAATTTTCATAATTTGTAACGACTTTTAGTAATTTTTTTCGAAAACTAACTGATTCCATTTTTATAAAAGTATGCTTCTTAAAAACAAGTTTGTCCAAAATTATATTTTCAAACACTTCTTAAAACATCGATAATATTTATTTCTCAACTTTATACATTAAAAATTCTATAATAATTTATACAACAAAATTTTTTCTTCAAAATTAAAAAAATTGTCTTTAAATCGAATCTTCTGCTTGCATATTAAATAAAATATTTAAAAAGTTCTCTAAAAATCTTGTCTATTTGCTTGAAAAGAATATTTGTATTTCTAATTAGTTACTTTGGCCAACTGATTATTACTTATATGATATGAAAAATTTCATCTTTTTATTTTTAATTAATGTAATTTATAAAATTTTAAATAAAATATAATAACTATATTTTAATTTTTCGATTTTATATTATTTTCTTATTGTTCTTTTTAAGTTGATACATAATTAGGCCACTGTTAAAAATTGAATAATTTTGTTAAATATTTAATTTAACAACATAACTTTGTTTATATTTAATTGATTTTTTAAGTTATAAAAAACAATAGAGGCAATCAAAGAATCACCTCAAACATTATTTATTATTTTCATTTAATTTTGGGAAAACTGCAACAGAAATAAAACTATTAATTAAATAGTTAAATAAAGAGGACACGTTTGGCGCATCTATTGTGAGTTCTAAAAAAGTGAGTTTGGTCTCGAATATAAGGTTAGAACAGGTAAATTCAAAAAAATGAGGTTAAAGAGCTGAAAAGTGTTCAGGATGAGGATACAATACAAGTAACTCGTGAGCTTTCAGATCGGCTAAAAATAAATTAATCGACAATCCAGCAAAGATTAATATGGAAATAAGGCTGAAAGATTGGTTCCTCATAAACAAATACCTTCATATCACTATTGCCTCGATAAAAGAACAAAAAGTTTCTGACACGAATAATTACTGGATATGAAAAGTAATTATTAAAGGATCATGAATCAACTCCCAATATCAACTCCAAACTTTGCAATTTAAAGAGTGATATTGTGTTAGGGTGAAATGTCAAATGAATAATAAACGTTTAAGTCAGACGAAACTATCTCGGTTAAACGCTATTGTGATCAGGTAATAAGACTTTACAAAAACGTAACTGAATTACAGCCAAATTTTGCTACACTAAAACGATAAACAATAAAAAACAACAAGAAATTCTTTCCCATCCCCTATTTTCGGCAGATCTGGCATCAGCTGAACCTTTTTGATAACTACAGTACACATTGAGAGTGGAAAAAACTTCAAGAAAATCAAAGCAGTAAAACATTCTGTCTATGAATATGTCTCTTCAAAGCTTGAGTCTTTTTTACACACGCAATTCAAAATTTCTCAGAAAAATTGCAAAATGTTATTGATACTAATTATGATTACTTTGAAGAGTAAATCAATGTAATTAAAATATATAATGTATTAATTTAAAAAAACCGTGCATCTGAAGGAGATTTAACAAAGTTTACCTAATTTAACTGTGGACGAAAATATATGTATCACTAAAATACTTTTAATGCATTACTCATGTACATAATTAGATATTAAATTTGAAAATCTACATTTCATAAAATCAATGAACATGTTTGTATTATGTTTCAAATAATTTAATAGTAAATCATAAAAAATAAAACACTCACTTAGTTCTTTCGTTTGATCGTTTTGAAATTTTACATCAACTTCACTGACAATATAACTCTTTTCTAGATAGATTTCCGTTCCAATTTTATGAGCTACAGAATCAATTTGCGATGTTGACTGAGTCAAAAGCCAAGATTTTGATAGACAAATATCCGGTTTTACTACACGAAATTCAGCAATTGAATCTTGAAAGAAATAGAACGTTTATTATCATCTCTAATTCGTCAATAAAATCTACCGGAAATAGAGACATTTTGTCTTTGGTAAACTTCGAGTTCATAGATCGACACCCAGATGTTAGCTTTGACAAAGAGGTCCATTGAAAACCTGCGTGCAACAATCCCGTGTCTGGATTTATCAGACGAGCTGCACTGAGGAAGACACTCGTAGCTGTTGGCAGGATTGGCTTTTCTTGAGCAATTATAAGTCAGTCCGCCTTCTCCGTTTAGTAAATTCCCGACATTAAACGATAATGCATAATCTTCTGGGAATTTCACTGAAAAACGTAAATTGGGACTAAAACAAAACTCGCCCCAAAACAAAACAATCGACTCACTGATGACGACGATTTTGTCAACGACAACATTCTCTCCCAAATCAAAATCAACTTTGATATTCTTTGAGACAGATGATAATAAGGACCCGGTAGTACTAATGTCATTGTCGTACATATTTTTGACGGTATCAATCGATAAATCAGGAGTTATCACTTTGTGGGACTTGATTTTCACTCGACTCGATTCACATGAAATCAAATCAAGACAATATAGACCCAATGCAAAAATAATTAGAAATTGTCTCATTTGATGTTTCATTAATTCTTGATTTCAACTGTGCTATTGATCGAAAAATTGTAAAATTTGTCTCTATTTTAAACTACAAGTAAGTTTAAATAAGATCTACTATATATATTTATTTTTGATTCAGTTAAACAAATGTTTGTTTCGATAAGTAAAATTTGAATTATTTAGATAAAAAAATTTTTTTAAATAAAATTTTTACAATTAAATAATAATTTTATTGAACGTTATTTTATGAATTTTGGTTGTTTTCCATTCCATTTAAATGGATATTTTACCAATTTTGCGATCTTTTGTTAATTAAAATTTGATGCTCTTAATTTGCGACAGTTTTAGCATGTATCATATAAAAATAGTTATCATTATATATAAATAAATAGAAAAAAATTATGGATTTAAATTTTGAATAATAGAAGGTCTTTCGAAATAATTTTATTCTCATCATTAAATTAAATTTAAAAATAATTTGACAAAGAAAAGATTTATTGATAATTGATTTAATTTCATAAATTAATTAATAATACACTAATTAGTCTGTCAGTAATTTTGGTTGGTTTATATTAATGGAATTTAATATGTCGATTGTAATTAGTATTGTCTCCCTTGCATTGTTAAATACAAAACGATAGAGGAAACATTGCATCGTTATTTATTTTTTTGAAGGTTGATCATATTCAGTTTGTTTTTACCTAATTTCTGAAAATATAAATAGAGAGAGATAATTAATAACTATAAATATTAAAGATAGTGAAGGTGAGTCTTTCCATAAGATTTCAATGATGCTCATTTTGTAGGATTATATTTTTCATTAATCATGTAATGTAGAAAAGTGATTGTTGAAACATAAATAAAAAAATAAAATTATTTTATGCTATATGTTTAATTTATTTAAATATAAGTAATAGAAAAATATAATTCTGTTCTTATACTTCGATTTCTACTTAATAGTAAAAACAGTTAAAAAAATAATCGTGTTCCTTATCATAAAAATGACTATATGATAATATGGTTGAACTTGTTTCTTTAAAAATATTATTGGTATTCCTAATAATATTAATATTCTGTGATCAGTTAATCATGTTATATTTTTAGTTCAATTTACTTTATTAAGATTACTCATATTACTAATAGTCTAAAAAGAGTTCTTCCGATTATGTTTGTGTAACCTGTTCCCTAGTTACTCCGGGAATGTCTTAATCACTGACACACAATACAGAATGTTAGATTGTTTTGTAGATTTTTTAATAGAACTCATTATTTCGATCGTGTAATACTTTTTTGCATTTGTATTTTATTACAGAAAAAATATTATTCATATTAATTACATAAATACAGCACAATTGATTTAAAATACCAATAGATCGTTTGTTTGGATTTCGTTTACTATTATTTGCTTATCAATTGTTCATTTCGTGATTTTTCATCAGCTTACTGATAATTATGCAATAATTTATTTTCTTAACTAAAATAAGAAAGTGTTAATACTTCATAACGACTATGTGAATTTTTACAATAAAAATTCGATCAATTTTAACAAAAAATATATTTAAATAAAATATATTTTAATCATTTCTTGACAAAAGAAATACCTAAAATTAAAAATATTTGTGAAATTGTGGACAATAAATATTGATCAAAGTCTATTTTCTATCCTCCCTGTATAGAAAATAAGGGAAATAAAAATTAATAATTAATAATAATAAGTTAGAAAAATGTTTAATTCGAATAAAATTATAAATTATAAAGATTGTTTATTGATAATTATTAATAACTACAATTTTCTATGAGCTCTTTAATTCTCTTTGCTAATAAAAAACAAGATTGAATGCTTTTTTTAATAATCAAGGTCACGATCAGTTAATAAACGGAAATATTCTACACTTAAAAAAATTTTATGTTTCCAATTTGAACTCAGTTTTTCCTCATAAAGTTTAAGTAAAAATCCAATCCCTATGGAGAGAAGTAAAATGTGAATACGTAAGAATTTATTTTTGTAATTATGAAATGTACACGTGAAAATAACTGACTCTTTCGTTGAAATATTTGACAATATTTCTTTGCAATAGGTTTATTAATAATTACATAAATTGTAGAAATGACAACCGGTATACAATTTTCCAACCATTCGTTATTAAAAAGATATCAGTGACTCATGTATAAATTTTGGTTTGAAAATGTGTAACACATTCAAGTTCCAAAACAGAGGAACAATTTTTTATTGTCATCAATTTCTTATTGTCATCACATTTGAATATATTTGTCCAAAAATTATAAACTCAATAAAATATTTTATTCATTGTAATAAATGTGTTTGAATTTTGGGGAGCATATATGAAATTTTGAAAAATTTAAAATCTCTCAAAGAAATTTCATAATATTGGGATGTTCGGAAAGTCATTTCGTTTTTTTTGTATTAAAGTAAAAGATAAATTTTTATGACGAATAAATCTTTTATTGAAATACATATTGACCATTGTGGTCCAAATACCTTCTTCCATCTTCCTGGCAGTGACATGATTCCACGTTCATAAAATATTTGTTCTTTGCTGCTAAAAACCTTTTCCAGGTGATTTTTAACATCTTCATTTGATCAAAAAGTGTTACCATCTAAATAATTTTGTAGAGACCGGAACAAATGATAATCAGAAGGTGCGAGGTCTGGAGAATATGATGGGTGAGACATGATGTTCCATCCAAGCTGTAAAAGCTTTTGGTGAGTCACCAAACTTGTATGAGGTCTGGCATTATCTTGGTGAGACACTACACCTTTTCTATTGATCAATTCTGGCCTTTTGTGTTTAAGGGATTCATTTAATTTGTCTAGCTGATGACAGTAGACGTCCGAATCGATCGTAGTTTTGTCCGGAAGAAGCTCATAAAATATGATTCCTTTGAAATCCCACCATTATTTACTTTTTTTATGAATGTCAGCTTTCGAAGTGCTTTGAGCAGGTTGATCTTTTTTCTCCAAGATCTCTTGCGTTTTACATTATTTTAGACTACCCATTTCTCATCTCCAGTGACGATGCGCTTCAAAAATGGATCACTTTCTTGACGTTTGAAAAGCATATGGCAGATGTCTAAACGACAGCATAAATTTCGTTCGGTAAGATTATGAGGAATCTATGTGTAGAGTTTTGATGTAAAACTTAGGCGCTTCAAATGATCATGGACCGTCGAATTAAATAAAAGTAATGTCTGGGCAATTTCGCGAGTTGTTATTCGCCGGTTTGAATCAATTAATGCCTTTATTATGTCTTCGTCGGCCTCAATGGGCCTTCCGGAACGTGAAGAATCTTCAACATCAAAATTTCCGGATCTAAATTTTTTAAAGCAGTTTGGCTTTGGCGTTCTGTCAACACATATTCTCCATACACTTCGCATAATTTTCTTCTTGCTTGTACAGCATTTTTACCTTTTCGGGAGTAAAAAAGTAATACATGCCGTAAATGCTGATTGTTGCTTTCCATCTTTGATAGTTCAAAAATCAAACATAAATGTTTTTAATTATTCCAAAATTTTCCAAATCTAAACTTGATTACCAACTGCTAAAATAAATAATATAGCCAATGATTATTAATGATTATTAATAAAAAAATACATTTAAAAATAGTATTAAAAAAACGAAATGACTTTCCGAACAACCCAATATTTAAAAAAATATGTCTTTATAAATAAAAATATTGAAAAATTTAAGCGTTGAAAATATTTTGAATTTAAGTTTAAAATGATAATTTTATTATTGAAATATCATTATAAAAAAACGGAAAACTGTTTAAAATAAATATTAGAAAAATATAAAATATAAGAAAACTTTCGTTCAGGATTTTTATTGAAATAAAGATTTCGGTAAAATGAAGAATAATAAAAATGAAAAAGTTTAGTTTAAGATTTTTGAAAAAAAATAATAAAAGTAATTGATCCTCTAAAATTTGTTAGAAAAATATGTTGTGTTATATTAACAATATTTCGGTATTATGACCCCAAATTTTGATATCGAACCTAACACACTTTAGTTACTGCTTTTTGCTTTTTTAGTTGAATCTGTCAAAAAACATATTCTTTATATATCCTTCATGGTTGTAATAATTTTTTATAGAATAATCAGAATTAATGTTCATGAAATAAACACTAATGATATAATTGTTTTTACTTAGAAGGATATACAGTTCGAATGGTGATGTGATTTGATGACTGGAGACAGACATAGGACTGCAATTATTCATTTTAATTATTTAGCAATTGAAGAATTTATATATGTTTAAGATATTGAAGAAAGATTTTTTAACGTTTTTTTGTATAATGTATTTAATTAATTTTCCATCAAATTGATTTCCTAACTTCTATCATCTTTAATTAAATTTTTCAACAAAAATAGTAAAACATAAGTGTGAGGAATATTTTAAATTGTTTGAATGTGTGAATGTATTGATGTTATATGTTGATTTGAGTTTGCTGAACTTAGAATAATGATTCTCCAACCTAGATGGAAATTGGTATTTTTTAAATTTAAAGTAACTGACTATTCGAACATAATTAAAATAATAATTTGATAAGTTTACATTTTTTAAATTAACAATTTAAATTAAGTTTAATATTTTTTAAGAAAAGAAAACAATTTAATTAAATTTAAATAAATTTAATAAGATCAAAATTAAAGTCATTTTAATAATTTGATAATATTTTTATTATTTTGTGTTTTTGTTTATAAATGATTTAAATAATTATTTTTAATTAAAATTTTTAGAAATTATATATTTTAAAAAGATTTAGTAAAATTGTTCGAATAATCATGATTAAAAATAGAAATAATGAAATCAATTAGAGCGATGTCAAACGATGAAAGATCTTCTTAGAGCTGTAATGACTGTAAATGTGATAGTAATAAAAATTCAAATGAGAATTGTCTCAATGTTCTTAATAGGGCGACACACGAACACGTGACACCAATCATCAAAGGTTGACAATCGATGGATCAGAAGCAAAATTAGAAGAATTTCTAATAAGCTTGGAGAGATATTCAAAGATTTTGGGATTTAATGTAGAAAGAAAAGCCATATTCGTTACAGCATTCATGAATCCTGAGGCGATAAGCAAATATGAGAAAACACAAGGAGACAGCTTGGAAACAAGAATGAGAAATGCATTTTCGAATGATAAAAATATTTTGGAAATAATGAAGGAGCTTGTAGAGATTAGAATCGGGGATGAAATCCATCAGAAGTATTTAAAAAGATTGATGAACTAGTGGAGAAACTAGTAGAGAAAAAACTGGGGAAAAAAGAACTTTCAGATCCAGCGTGCACCAATGACATTGAAGATAGAGAAGTAAAAAGAGAAATGATTCTGAGAAACCCCACAAAAACAGATGATATAAAGAATATTCAAGAGAAAATCTACGAATTTGAACTGAAAGACAGGAATATAAGAGTTAACGATTACACCACAAAGGAAAATAAAGAATGGAAGAAAGTAGAATATAGAACAAGAAAACCGAGACCAAGATACCAAGAGAGAAAGATCGAAGAACCAAGAAGAAATTTAAAGCTAGAAGGATCACATGTTTGACGTGCCATGAAGAAGGTCATGTGAGACGAGAATGCTTAAATGTGAAATGCAGCCATTGTAATAAAAAAGGGCATCTAAGAACACAATGTTATGAGAATCCAAATAGATTCAGAGTGCGCGAACAATCGGGAAGAGAAGATACAAGAAATAAAAGAAATGATCGAAGAGAATACACGAACACGTGGTACAGAGGTTGGATGGGATATACAAATAGAAGAGACGAAGTAGCAGAATTAGAAGACTACGATGACGATTGGGAAAGAATGTTGGAAAGATCGAATAAAAGAGGAAGTCTAACAAAAAGAGAAAAACAATATTACAAACAAGAGAAATTTTAGAGACGAATAGCTATTTTTTTCTTAACACAAACAATTATAAATAAAAATAAATATAAATACCAATATTGTTATTTTATTAATTACGAATTTTAATTTTATAATCGTCTTTAAAATGATGGTCTTTTATTCAAATTTTTGTCACAAAGATTTTATTTCATCTTTTACTAAATTTCCATTTTATTTTACATTTTCATTTTATCTTAATTATCTTTTTACCACGTTTTTCTTAACTTGCTTTGGGTTCTGTCTGTCTGTCTGTTTGTTTGTGATGTTTCACTTTTCACACGCTTTTTAGACCACTTCCACTCATCCGATCTTTCTGAAATTTTTTATGTAGGCTTCTTCTGCCTGACATTTTTTTTCAA
>MQRK01196120.1:14454-33277 GCA_001938485.1 Girardia tigrina | reverse complement strand
AACTTGATCTTGAGAAATAATATTAGATAATTATATTAATAATAATATTAATAATAATAATTATATTAATATAATATAAATAAATATATACTGTCTCGACACTTGTGATATAAATATCTGGAACAATTATTTTAATTAATCTAATCCGTTCCACATCCAAAATTACTCAAATTAAAATTAAAACATGAAATTTCTTTTCTCAATTTTACCCGTCATACATGACAGGTTATTTACTAGTATTTAAATAGTTCCATATTTTAAAATATTATATTATATCAAATTATATAGAAAGTAAGCTAATAAAAAGAATGGAAAAAATGGAATAAATGTACCATAACTATTTTTGAAGATTTGACTTAATATTCATATTCATATTCTAATTATTAATATTAATGTTAATAAATATTTTTGTGAAACCGTCCAAATGCATTCAATTAAAAACAAAACTGGCAGCCAATGTTACATACATAAAAAGGAAATTCTCACTAAACCGAAATAAACTGGATTTGATTTTCGGTTATCAAATTATTGAAAGCGACTCAGGAAAATGACCGCGGATCAGCTGCAGACTCACTGAGTGAACTGTCACCCGTGAGCTTCGAAATTAAGCAAAACAAATATTTGAAAGAAAATTAATATTTAAAAAAAAGCATTTTTGTATTTTAATGATATTTAGTTGCTTTCTTTATTTCCCGTTTAATTGAGAACTTGTCTTTCGTTTGAATGTCTTTTGATATTTATATTAAACAAATTTGATGCTTTGTGAAATAATTTGTTATAACGCAAATATTTTACTAAAACCGAGATCGGTCGCTAATCGGTCTAAGAGACTGTAAAATTTTAAATATGTGTATATCGTACAAATGGGTCCACGACAAAACGCCGCGGACAAAAACGCAATGGACAAAAAGTGCTTAACATTCGAACGCTTCATTATGATGAACTTGTTGCAATCTAATTCAAGAGTGAATAATACTTCTAAAGATGTTACTCTACTCACAGAAATATACGATTGTTCATCCTTGAAAAGAGGTACAGTCCTACATGTACAATATAGAACCATTGGCAACATTCTTTGTTCAATGGTTCCATGTCTATTTTTGGACAGTACGAAAAACAGTACTAATCAAATGAAATATAACACCACAAAGATCAACTGAAATTTTTCCAAAACTGAGTTCTGTACTTCTTTTACAGGTCAAAGTCCCATTTGAAATTAAGTATTTTTGTGTCAATATTCTTCATAGATTTGTCTCACAAAGCCAATAACACAATCCCTTAAAAAATTATTCTGATTTTATTTTTCAATTCGTAAACGTACAAAATGTTTAATAATTTTTTCATTCGAAAATTAATTTTTATAAAAAGAAAATTATTTCGCATTATTTTATATTATGAAGAGATAAAGATACACTAATATCGATTTGCAATTCATTATTACTGTAAATTGAAAAGGAATCTCTTCAAAAATTATCCCATACCACAGGAGCAGTCGTTGTGACAACGAGGCGGTTCAGTATCAATAACAATTTCCGATATTTTCTTTTCCCTATACCAAAGTTTGTCTTCGTCAATAGAAAATACTAGTTTCAATAACAGGATTCTGTCTTCCAACAAATCTTTGCCATCTTTAATTTCTGTTATAGTACAAGCCAACAATCCGGCCATCCTGTGCTTGGCAAATTCATTGACGTATGGGGCAACAGTTTGATTAGCCACCTTCCAAGATTCTTTACGAAGAATTCTAATTCTGTTGCTTATTACACAGACGTATCTACGAATAATATATATGCAATGTCTTATAACAAATCGAAATATATATCTTTGCATAGTGCATTTGATTTGTCGTAAATCTCGGTATATAAGCACATGAAATTTATTTTGTTGATAAATATTCGTCAATTTCTCATAGTCCTTCGGACTATAATACGACTCGATGAGTTTAGCGATATTCTTCAAAGTCGTACTTTCCTCTCGTTTCTTAAGTTTACTGGAAACAATTTTTATTTTAAAATAAACATCATTTATAAATTCCGACAATTGATTAACAATAACGAAATCATACGGCCGACAAATGTCAAAGATATTCTCTTTCTTTCCGTACAATAAGGTTTCTTCGGAGAACTGAAGTAATCTACTTTCGAACTTTTGAAGTATTTCCAGTAAAGTACAAAATAACAACATACAACTGACGTTTTTTAAAATTTCCGAGACTTGTTCTAAACTATTGCAATTGTTATAAACGATTTCGGCTAGTCGGACAACTTCTCCGCGACAAGGAAAGTCATTGGATTCCAGAAAACAAATTCGAGATTTCAGTTCGATTTCGAATTGTTTACGAATGACTAATACGAGAAAGGCAATGAATTTTGGAATTGGAGTGAGCTTTTCAGGGGTTTCCAGGTTGTTTAATTTATGAACTTTTGGGTCTTCGATGATCATGAGACATCTGTCAAATTTCACGTAAGGCATGATTTTCATGTCTTTAAAATACAATACAGAGGGGATTTCTTTTATTTCTTCGATTATTGTTTCGTCATTATCTTGGGATACGAAACCCCTGGATTTCAGGTAACTAATTTGGGAATCCATATTATATACTTCTATGTGATGCTAATTAAAATAGATTTCTTAAGATTTGAAGACCCATTTGAAAAACTTAAAAAATAATAGAATATTGAATAATTAATTCAATATAAAATTCATTAAATAATTGAGTTATAGTCTCTTGCAGTTAACACTGTAATCGGACATTTCCCACCATTTTCTAACCTCAAACTAATTTTATCGGCATTTAGATAGATTGGACACTGCCGATAATATATAACGCACCCCACACTTGTTTTAAACCCCTTGCTTACAAGTTTACCGCACCTTAGTGAGTAAACTAGTCTTCTAAGCTATACTATAAAAATTGGTATGGTGAGTTAACTCATCGTCTGAATACAGTGTGTCAATACTGAAGTTAACATAAATGGTGTTTTGAATAATTACTCAACCTTAAATAAAGAAAACAATGTAGCAAATTTTACTTTTTTTTGTGTGATTAAATAAATCAGTGCTTCTCAAACTTTTTTGGGTATTGACACAATAACGAAGCTAAAATAATTTCACCGCACACCAGAAAAAACAACAGTTAAGCCCATCTTAAAATGAAAATTTATTAAAGTTGTTTTAAGAATTACATTCAATGTGAAGGATGTGCCTGTTTCTGAGAGCAAATGTAATCGAATCGAGGCTCCAAAGTCAACAAACAAGCTCGCATTTCAGCGTCGATTGTAAGAAGTCTCTCTCTCTTTGTCTTGATTTCAGTCAGTGCTGAAAAGCCAAATTCACAAAACCATGAAGATGCAAATGAAAGAATTAGTTTGATTGCTTTTAAACTGATTGCAGGATATAACTTATTGACTGAGATCCAAAACTCATCCAGGCTTTTCTCGGCAAATCTTGACTGAAGAAATGAGCTCCTCTTTTTCTTCAGTTATAAGATTTGTAGTTTCGTAGTTTCCAAATGGATGGCTGACCCATCCATATTCATTATTTACCAGTGTTGGAAAGTAATGCTGCAGTGCTGACAGCAGGTGTGTCAATGTGTACATAATTTCGAGGTGATTTCTTTATTGAAGAACATTCATTGTAAGTAGGAAAGCAGTCAAAGATTCCTTTTACGATCTGACGTTGCCACAGCAACAACTTTTCACCAAATGACTTCAGTTTTGAGAATGTAGTGATGATGTTTTCTGATGGCCCTTGAATACTTAAATTCAGTGAATTTAATTTTTCAAATAAATCAGAAAGAAATGTCACCCGAATCCACCAGATATCGTCATGAATAGAAAATTCAAAGTCAGTTCAGTCTCTAAGAACGAAATTAGTTCAGCCTTGAGTTGGACGACACGCTTTAACACTTTTCCTCTGGAAATCCAACGAACGTTAGTGTGAAATAGGAGGCATTTATAATCTGAATTCATCGCTTCACATAACTGAGAGAAAAGTCGCGATGCAAGCGGTCGAGATTTGATGAAGTTTACAATTGTAATCACTTGATCCAGAATAGAAATCATATCTTTCGGTAAAGATTTGAAGGCAAGGAGTAAAATGTAACCTTATTAGATATTTTGAAGTACGCATTTAACGTTATTTAGCTGGTATCTATACTATACCCAGCCTAAAAACCAATGATCATAATTAATTCCGTCTTATGTTAAAATTTTCTTTTTCCCATATACTATTTTTTTCGTTAAATGAAAAAAATTATCTTTACCTTCTTTTGATGGAAGAAAAGAGGTAGTCTAATGCTATATTTAGTTATAAAAATTCCCAAAAGATTTAGTTGTTATTAATGTCCTTTATTCATGTAACATTGAAAATAAGCAGCTTGTTTCGCTCTTCTCATTTTACTTTTTTTAGTTCGATAACGGTTTCTTACAAGTACTTCCGTAATTTCGCAATGCGGAGGTAACACAAATCCATCAAACTAATCCGAAAATTGATGGTCACTACTTTTATAACGAAATGATAAGTTAAGGCCGGTAAAAATCTTATTGAGCTTATCGTATGGTTTGCGGAACTGACGATGTATTTCCAATCAATTGTAATTTGCGATCCGATCTGAAATTACAATTGATATTGTATAGCATACCTCCAGAAGCTGTACCTCATTTAATTAGACTGGTTCATTTAATCAAAAGAGTAGACTGAAATTATGATATGAATTTCGAATGACTTTTGAAGGTATAATCTCTCACAGAATTTGCTTGATGAAAAACAATCAAATAATGGATTTATGCTAAAAGAATCGAAGAAAAAGCTGAAAATCCCAGTTATTGTTCAAACCAAAATCAAATCATCAACTTCGATAGAAAGTTTACAAATAAATTTTTTTTGATTACGATGGAAATATCGAATTATTAAAAATTATGAAGGTTTGAATTCGTATTGTAAAAGAATTTTTGAGTATTTTATATTTTGTCACTAGAAAAAAATGATCGTTAAAGAATGAATAAAAAATCATGGAATTTTAGTTGAAATAATTGTAATAAGAATTTTAATTGTAAATAAAAAAATATTGTAAAAAATGTCATTCGATTTTGATTCGATTTGTTTTACCGAATCAATAAAATCGTTTAGTAAATAAAAAGGTTGTACAATTTTAAATAACAATGAAAATAATAATACGTGATTGAATATCGCTTTGATTTGATTAATTCATTGTGTGATAAAATTCAGTCGAAAAGAAAGGAAAAAAAGAGATTTCAATTCGTAATTGAAGATTCGATCATTAAAATTTCGTCCGCCATCAATAACAAGGATTTTATAAAAAACATTAATACTTATTGGGACCAAAATAATTCTATGATATGTTGGCATGTTCTGAACATTTTCAGAACATTAAGGATTTTGGAAACCAAAATAATTCAGTGAAAATCTATTTGGTAATTTCCAGTCATTCTGGGTCTCTCTGTGTGAGTAAAGATTGTGAAGAGTCTGACATTGAAATAAATCACACTATCAATTTGATATAAGCTTATTCTGGATTGTTCTGTATGGTCTTGAATACCTACAAGAGATTGCCGATTCACCGTGATAAAATGATCGAGTGGTATAATGGTAAAGGGCAGAGTGAACGGAAGCCGCGAGTTTGTTCAAACACAAACACGGCGCTAGACTGACTCAAACATTATAATGACCGCGTGCATGACCGAGTCAGTTTGGATTGTTTTTGACTGCGACCACCGACATTTTTCACATTCAAAGATGAGAATATGATGGTCGTAGGAGCGGCGAGCAAAATTACGATGACTGTTGATCGAATGGGTCAGATTCTTTTTTATTTTCCCTCCACTCGTCCCAGAGTCTCCACATCCCCGTTACCAGAGCATTATTGCCTTGACCGCGCTGCGCCCGCTTTCGCACCAAAATATCCTCTCTCATTGTATTTCTTGATATTTAATTTTTATCAACGATACTATGGGCCATTTAATGGGCTATAGGAAGATGTTTTTTAATTCAAGCATTTTATCTCATCACAAAAGTTTTATTATTGACCTAATTTTTTGTGAAAAAATATTTACAGGTTTAAATAATAGGATGCTAAATGTCGCAGTTGTTCATTAATAAATTGTACTTGGTTCTTTTTTATAGTACCTTCTGTTTGTTGTTCCTTGTTTATGTTACAAATTCATGTAACTTTATTTGAAGAAATATGTTGCTTATTTACACTTGCTTGTACTATATAACAATTTCCTTTTTATCAAACTTTCTATACCAGTCACGTATGACCGGTGTGGTCGCCAAATGTTAGGGACTCATATTTTGACCATTTCTTTACAAAAGAAAATTAAAATTCCAAATTTAAAAAGATCAAAGAATTAACATTGTTAAAATTATTTAAAAAACTCTAGAATCAAGACTCAAAATTTTGGATACTGATATGTTTTATCAATAGTTGGTCCTTATAAAATCTCTAAAGATGTTTGATAAGTGATGTAAATATTTTTTTTAGAAAATATATATTAACCCTCAATCTCAGATAAGTAAACTGTCTTAGTACTATTTTTTAATTAAATATATTATGAAATTTTATTAATCAATTAACCAATAAATCAATTATCAAATGTAAGTTATTGAAGCATGCATCAATTAAATGCTGATGTCCCGGAAGGATTCTACGAAATGTTGGTGGATCTTACATTGGGTGTTTTAAAAGACAAACCTGTTGACTTTATCGATTATGCTACTCATTTTTTCCAAACAATCTTTGAAGAACAAGGAGAAAATAAAGTTTATGTGAGTCCGAATGTTGAGGAATCTGATTCTTTTGTCGAATCTTTGATTGATAGCTTGGAAATGATAGATGAAGAAGATCTCACTGTCAAACCAAAGGCAAACTTTCGTCGTAAGAGCGTAGCAGCCGAAAGAATAAATATGGATGATTTTGATGATGATGAAGATATGTATCCAGTGGTTCCAAAAACAGATGAACAAAGATCACGTTTGAAAAAAGTTTGTTCACAAATTTTGTTATTTCAAAGTCTTGATGATGAACAAGTTGGACGTATAATTGACGCCATGTTCATGGTAGAACCACAACCTGGCGAGAAAATAATAGTTCAAGGAGACGAAGGAGACAATTTCTACATAATTGACAATGGTATTTTTAACTGCTATATCAAAGATGGTGAAAATGAAAAATTAATTCACACTTATAAAAATGAAGGGTTTTTTGGAGAATTGGCTTTAATGTACAATGCCCAAAGATCGGCAACAGTTATTGCAGAAACAAGTGGTATTCTTTGGGCAATGGAACGGAAAACCTTTAGATCTCTAGTAGTTGTAGAGACACATAATCGTAAGCAAGTTTATGATAATTTCCTGAAAGAAGTTCCGATTTTCCAAGAAATGACTGCAAGTGAGAGAATGAATGTTGCTGATGCTTTAATACCAAAGAAATTTGAGGATAAAGAAATTATCATAAAACAGGGTAAACCCGGCAAAGAGATGTTTTTTATTGAAAGTGGTGAAGTATTGATTACAAAGAAACATAATCACAAAGAAGTAGAACTCACTAGGCTTCATAAAGGTCAATATTTTGGAGAAATCGCATTGTTGTCGAATCAAGCTCGTCAAGCGTCCGCAACATCAATTGGTGTGACGAAATGTGCAATGTTAGATGTGAACACATTCGAACGATTGATGGGTCCCTGTTTGGAGTTGATGAAACGAAATATGGAAGGTTATCAAAATCATCTCGGAGAATTATTCGGAGCAGATGGCAATTAATATTTCATTGTTTTAATATAATATTTTAATATAAAAAATTTATTTGACCATTTCTGACAAATATTGTTTGGAACTTTAAAGCAGAAAAAATTATTTATTGTTTTAATTAAGAATTATGTCATAATTATTTATATTTTGTTTTTGTTTGCAATTAATAAAATATTTGAACTATTGTTACAAATGATAAAACTTAGAGAATGATTAAAAATAGATATTCATGTAAAGTTGATGAGCACATAAAAGTTCCGGGAAGGATTGAGGAGATCTGTGTTGTGATTCCTGAGTGAAAACTGGTGATTCTTGAGTTTCGTTTGTCAAGCCTTGCGAATCTTTTATCCTTCGGAACAGATCTTTTGTGCTGGTTAATCGTCTTATCCTTTACGGGATTGTCATTTTTTATTTCCAAAAATTTTGTGCTAACTGAATTTATTTTGAAGAGTAAATTTTTCATGTTAGGAATATTTATTTCGAAAGATTATTATTTTACTTCTTAATTAAATAGATCTTCTTGCTTTTAGTTGATCTTTTAGTTGAAGTTATTGCTGATATTCTTATCCTAGAATTAATATAAACAATTTATACACGCTCTTCAGACATGGAGGATGATCTTGGTTCATCACATTATAACAGAGCAAGAAGTGTCACTGCTGATGAATATGATAAACTTGGAACCACAATCTTCCTACTTTAGCGATTTATTTACATGTGAAGTGAGGTTGTTTCTGAAAGTCACAATAGAAAGTTCGAAACTTTTTGAAAAATACATTCAGTCTTAAGTTGATTAATGAGGTGGGAACCCGCTTGACGCTTGGTTGGGGTGCTGCTTCTTAAATATTTGGAGCATAATGAAGTTAATGGAAAATTCCTAAAAGAACTATTTATCCACTTTCAACTAAAAAAATTGAATACTAAAAATATCTTTATAAGAAATATCTTTTAAGGTCGAAAACTGGTGAATTGTTACATTAAATATTAGAGTAAACAAATATTAATGTAGAAAATCTTTCTTCCCGAATACAACCTCACATGTTGGAATAATCCGAGGTAAAAAGAGACAAGGAGAGTTTATGATTTCTTATTTCTTGGTCTATTATTATTTATCGATTTTATTTGAATAAATCAGCTGCCGAACTTTTCTTCAAAATCGAAATTATTTAGTATTCAATTTTTTATAGTTGCAAGTGGATAAATTAGGAATTTTCCAATAACTTCATTATGCTCCAAATATTTAAGTAGTAGTACCCCAACCAAGCGTCAAGCGGGTTCCGACCTCAATAACCAACTTAAGACTGAATGAGATCTAGAAGAACCAAGATATTGAAGAAGAACTATTGAAGAAGAACCAATTATATTTGTCCTGTTGACTCAAGGTTAGTTCGATTGACGCCTACTTTCGTTAAATAACTTAACAAATTGTAAGGTCTCATATTCCTGTATCACTCCAATCAACTGTCAACAACAGAAAAAAAATATAATTATATAAGAAATAGTTTTATAATTTTATGCAATGAGCCAAAAAATTATAAATAAGATATATGATTACAATGAAATTTATTCCAATGAGTGCTGTCAACTCCTTTAATGTCCATTGTACATCCAAAAGCAAAAAAAATATTTCAGACAGAAGAATAGTTTCGTGGCCAGGCAATTCACTAGACGCAAATCCTATCGTCTTTTAAAAAGGAAATTATAGACGATAAGGTGCACATCGTCAGAACAGCTGTGGGTTCAAAAAAATATGGTGCTAACTATCAGAAGACTATTGTAAAAGTTTTGTTGAATCCATGCCTAGGCGATTAAAAATGATAAAGGACATGAAAGGACATTCAACATTCAAAGTTCCACGTAATAAATGTTTTGTTAAAATTTGATCTTTTTCTCAAAAAAATAGGGGATGAACAGACTTATGAATCATACTGTAAAATGTGTTGGATTTTATAATATTATTTCGCTCTCATTTATATATATTAATTGGTTTTCTGTGAGTGTTCACATATGAGACTACTTTGACCCAACATATTATTTGGATATGCCTCTCTGCAAAGTGTCCAGAGATTCATATCATACCCGATTACCATCATCTGGCCATATTAATCTAACCAGTGAGGAGAATAAGGCAGATCTCAGGTTCTTAATTAATTATCATTTCTCTACTCTTTAATTTTAAATTTGAATTCAATATTTTAACTGAAAAAGAACATGAACAAAATTTTGCACATTAAATATTTATTAAAATAAAAATCATCTAATCAATGAATCAATCCACTTCTCATCATAAATTTTCAGAATTGGATAAAAAGAAAAAAACTCCTCTCCCTGTCCAGTCGTAATGGATCGAAAGCAAAGACTAGCTCGTTGCTCCTTTAAAATTTGTTCCTTTGACTTAACCTCGAACAATTTTTGCATTTTATTGAACCGCCAGGGACTGTAGTCATAATTTATGAGTTGATCTCAAATACGTACGCCATCGTCCTAAAAACTGGTCGCGATCTACCAGTCAATCACAATCGATCGTATGAACACCCCTGCTCTATACTGATCATCTTTTTAATATATTTGTCGATTCATTATCAAAACGAGGATGATAAGTGGATTTACTGATTTAACTAAACAAAAAGAAATAAATAGTTGATGGAGATAAGTAAAGACAAGTCCTCAGTTAAGAATACCAGTAACTTCTTTTCACAAAGAGACCATAAATAGGCTCAGAAGGCACTAAAAGCACCTGCCGTCCTTTATTGACAGATTGGTAGCCTTCGAGAAATAATAAATGCCTGATCATCAACAGTCTCGGAAGGCACTATCAGTACATGCCGTTTTCCATCGACGGATCGGCAAGTATGAGGACATCTCCAAACCTCCATCCAAAAAAAATTAAAAAAACTAAAAATCACACAAGACGAATTCGCTTCTTTTTTTAAAGATATATTTGATAAAAATTCTGCTAGAATGTACAAATTCAGACGCATTTATACTACTCTTTCATCACAAAAAAACACAGAAACAGAAAGCAGACAATTCTCACAGTCAATTTTCAATCATCCATCACTAAATCAACAGTCCTCAGATAAAAAAAACCCGAAGACGGCCAAAATTCCGATCAAACCCACGTCACCAAATCAGGTCATCAAATTATCACAAGAAAATATTCAAATCAATGGGACCAAAGTCCAAAATCGATTAAAAGTTTCTCTTTTTTTAATTAATTAATATTATAAATTATAATTATAATCTTTTATTTTTCATTTTTGAGATACGGGAGTTTTTTCTTAGCTCGCCTTGGTGCCGGTGCAATGAATAAGCCCGAGGCCGAGTCGAAGAAAAACTCACTGGTCCCAACAAATGTATAGTTTACAAGAATTGATAAAGAAGAAATGTCAAAATTTTAATATTTTGATAAAATTCGTCTCATAAAACAATAAAATCATGATAAATGTCTGTTCGTAACAAATCAGTTAAATCAGAAAAAATCAATAATTTTGAAAGATTTTCAAATTAACTTTTAATTTTCCTAAAAAATAATCAGTGTCAAAAAATACTTTTCGACCCTCATCAAAACAATAATCAGCCGCAAAATATTTAAACCTTTTACATAAAATATCAGTTGTCAAATTTCATCATAGTGTTAGGGTTTCGAAAAATACATATGAACACTTTTGATAAAATTTTATGTAGAAAAAATTTAAAATAATTCTTTTGGTAAAATTATTAATTTTAAACAAAATAATATTTAGTTTAACAAAATTTGGAATTTAAAATTAAAAATATTTTAGTCTTTGTTTTATTTTATCAATTTTCAAGGCTGATGAAAACTATATAAACAGCAGCAAATTTAGTTTCGTTTGCCCAAAAATTTCTCTTAACAAAAACAAAAACCAAGGAGGCAAGTAACTTTGTTATAAAGAATTATTTTTAGTTATTATTTTTAAAAAAACATTTTTTTAAACCATAAGTATCCCGTATGGGAGAAAATGGTTTATTTGATTAATAAACTATCGTTCGTTTTGGAGATTCACAATTTTTACTGTAATCTGTTAACTCGTACGAAATATTGATTTGTGTTTGTGTTCTGTCATCAAGAATTGAATTATTACTATTATTTGTTGACTTGTTAATTTTTGTTTGAAATAAAGTTTCATAAAAGAATTTGTGTTCATTGTCTATATATTTATGTTGGAAGTCCTTACTGATTAATCGGAGTCAGATTAAAGATTAAAGAATAAAGATTTGTGTTTAAAAAGTAAATATTTAAATTAAAGATTTTAATACCCAACAATAGTTTTTCAAAACAACAATCAGTGGCCATTTTCACAAATAAACCAAACAAATAGTCATTTAATAATTATATGGCTGACTACTCGATCTGACTGACTTATCAGTCAGAACGAGTCATTCGATATTCATTCGAAAACAATTATGACAAACTCGACAGATAGACTCATTCAAATAATCACGTTGCCGAAATTCTGACACACTCGATCAATCCTCAAATCTAGACAAAGAACTGTTTGTCTAGATTTGAATTCAAAATAATAATGTTCATTTTTATTATTTTATTTAATTCTTTTTTTAATTTTAATTATCTAATTTATTTTATATATTTATGTACATATCACAACAATCAAGTACAAACAATTCAGCAATACCGACATATTTTCATATTAAAATAAAAACGACTTAAGTCTAAAGATTTTGAATAACAATAAACTATTTGATTTTGAATTGAAAGAATATCTTTAGGACGGGAAAGAAGAATGTATAAATAGAAATACAATATTTTAATAAAGACTTTAATTTTGAAATTCCGAAGCAATAGTAGTTGTAGATTGTAAAAAAAACTATAAAATTACCACCAAATAAATTTATTAAAAAATTGAAACCAATTTGAAAAGAAAATAGTCTTAAGTTACAAGAGAATAAGAAACGAACATCGTTTAAGATGTTCAAATACTCTCTCATTTCAAACAAAAGAAGTTCACAAAAAATATAAAAAAACCTTTCGTTAAACAGAAATAAATAAGAAATCATATCGATAAAGAAGAACAGTTAAAAAACATTAATTTTCCAATGCAGTTATATTTTTAATAAGGGAGTCGGTTTCTCGTAATACATTCAGTCGAGTTGCTAAAACATGTTACCATAGATTATTAAAGACTTATTTCTTACATGCGGTACATCATCCGGGGACCTTTGGTTAGATTGAGTAGACGTGTCAGACAAACGTTTTTCTTGTTTTTGGACTTGAAATAATCTTTCACCTTCTGTCGATATTCTATTATCAGAAGATTTTTTATCATCGGTTGTCCTTATGAATTTATATGATATTCTCCGACCTAGATCATTTGACGTATCTTTTGTTTCTTTTGGTAATTTCAAGTAACTATTCATCGTGAGTGTGTCGTCTGCAAGTAGGGAAGTTTCCGTTTTTCCTGAAATCAGATACGAAATTGGTTTTCTATATTGAATAGTTTCCGGTCTATAGTAACTATGAGTGTTGAATAAAAGCGACAACGATGGATTGAAAGTACCAATTCTTTCGGCAGTTGTTATTTTCCATGGTTTCGAACCAGGAATAATTGCCCGATTCGGTAATGAATAAAAAGAATTTAAAACCATATTATGAAAGCAACTATCAGATCGAGAACCTCTTTGGAAATGTTGAACATAATCTAAGTTATCGGGAATGTCTTCCGATACGAACAAATGGACTTTTGAAGACTGTTTGTACGGTTTTCGGTTCAGAAAGTTAGGATAAAATTTCTCTATCGCACGGATAATACTACCAATAACTATATCGGTTGTGGCGGTTATTTGAATGATGGCATATTTAATCCATCCAGACTTATGAATTTTTTTATTAAGACGTCTCGGTAATACTTTGATTGAACAATCAAATCGCACTTCTATTGCTTTAATTACTGAATTATTTACAAAGTGTTGAACCATTTCATCTTCGTAAGGTAGAATAAATTCTTGTGTCGATGAAAGAGGTCTTGGCGGAACAGGAATTATCACATCATTCATGTTGAATATTTTAATATTATATTTATTGATCAATTCGATTTTCCATTCGTATTAAATACTTTGTCAAGTAATATCAAATTAAATTTCAAAGTTTTATTTTCAGACGTTTTAGAGATTTATAATTAAATTTAAAATAATTATGCTATTTAATAATCATTTTTCCGAAAACATTGTCCTTTTATTTATTTTCCTATTATGACAGTATTGTATAATACATTCATGCAACTGAATCTGACCTTGCAATTTCAAATTTCGGTGATGTCATGACATATGAAATAACCGGAATTTGAACTCTAGTGAAGTCATGAGAAATCAATGGAATTCGATATTATTGAATGTGATGAGTAATGAAATCACCACATAGCTCCCTTGGACAAGAACTGAGTTCGGGGTGGTTCTCATCTTGATTGGCAAAACCGAATGCAGGCTTCAGACGCTCGAGATTGATGGTTTGTTCAGTATCCTGAATTTTAATTTTTGCAATATTACCTTTAATATATACTACGGAAATGGTCCAGTATAACGAGGCTTCATCACAAATAAGTCAATAAATAAGGAGGTGTTGGTAAGTTGATTAGTAAGTTGGTAATTATAATTAATGGTTCATGTTCGCATTACTAAATGCCACCATTCTCATTACTATAGAAAATGCTAAGAAGCATAAAAGATTCAGCAATACAATGATTTAATGATCATACTAGAGTAAGGTGTGAAAATGTTCACGTAATAGAGTAATTTAAAGTTACTAAATACATTTTCAATTTAAGGACCTACTTTCAAAATCGATGTAATATGCATCTGATAATCCGATAGTGATCTGTTGAAGGAACACAGACGGAACCTAAAGAATGTATTGAAATAATATTTTAATTAAGTTTTTATTATATCATAAAAATTTTACAATAATTCAAAATTCATTTAAGTTAAAATTGAGAGATTGAGGTAATTTCAAATTTTAAACTTATTTTGGTGACTGAGCAGAAGTACACAAGCCACAAACAAAAATATTAACTTTATATTTATTGCTTCTTTTGAATTATTTACGTTCTTCTCATCACTATAAATAGTTCAAAGGTCTGCGTTGAAGTCTTTTATACTCTTCAGTTTCGTAATGCAGGAAAAACGCATAATACTGCGATACTGTACATATTATAAGGACATTTGCAAGAAGCTGTCGACATTTCTCAATTGAGTTATATTTGATTAAAATAACTGTTAAAATATCTACCTTTTTATATTAGGTTCGAACGAAAGTTTTTTCATTAAATTAGCATTTTGTTAAATAGGATTTTATTATGGGACCTCTTGACCACATTTATTTGTTTTGCTCATTTTTTAAAGGTTCCAAATAATGGTTTTATGGTAAATTTATAGCTCAATGGTCAATTCGCGCGTTTTTTAGGTATGATCCGGTTCAATGGAACAGTGTTTCATTTGTTATTTAATAATAATTGGTCGTCCGGATTACTTTTTTTATAATGCATATTAGCGGATTGGAATTTCGCTAAACATTGGAAACATGTTCTTTTAGTGTTGGAATCTCGGCTGTTGCTAGCAAAAAGTTTTTAGATGATGTTCCGCTGCTGTACGACTAAGTTTGAATTCGTGAAAATTGTTCTTGATTTGACGCTTTTTTGACATTTTAACTTGTTCCTAAAATCAATACATTTTTATAGGAAAAACTATACAATTCAAATAATATATCAAAATTTCATATAAGAAAAACTAAAATTAAAAAAAATATTTGGTCGAAAAATAATGGCGGTTTTTGAGCTTTATACTTTGTTTATCTACTTTGATATATATATAACTTTAAATGCATTAGTGTTAGATATTGTTTGAATTATTATGCCTAGTTGTATATTCCTATAGCCATTATTAACATATTGCTGTTATTTTTTAGAATATTTACGGTGCTAAATTAATAATGGAAAATTTAAAATTCCAGCAATTTTCTTGTACGAATTTAAACTGGGTCGTAAAGCAGCAGAAACGGCTCGCAATATCAATAAAGAATTTGGCAAGGGAACAGCTTCTGAGCGCACAGTGCAACGATGGTTCCGAAAATTTTCTGATGGAGATGAAAACTTTGAAGATGAAGAAGGTCATGGTCGTCCAGTTGCAGTGAACAACGACAATTTGAGGACAATGGTGGAAACAGATCCCCGTACAACAATCAGAGAACTTGCAGATGGGTTGGGCATTAGTCATTCAACAGTCCTGGATCATTTAATACAACTTGGAAAAATCAAAAAACTTGATAAATGAGTTCCACATGATTTGAATGAAAATAAAAAGAACCGACGCTATGAAATTTGTTCTGTCAATCATCTTCGCAATAAAAACGATCCATTTCTTGATCGTATTGTTACCTGTGATGAGAAATGAATCCTGAATGATAACCGACGTCGATCTGCACAGTGGTTGGACAAAGATGAAGTACCGATACACTTTCTAAAACCGAAACTAACACCCCGTAAGGTTATGGTGACAGTTTGGTAGTGTGATGCTGGAATCATCCACTATAGTTTCTTGAGTCCAGGTGAAACAATCACAGAGGAGAGGTACTGTCATTAAATTGATGAAATGCATAAAAAATTGAAAACCCTTTGTCCGGGATTGGTCAATCGAAAAAGTCCCATCCTTCTTCATGATAACGCTAGACCTCATATTTCAAAACTGACTCTTCAAAAGCTTAATGAGTTGGTCTATGAAACCCTGCTTCATCCACCATATTCACCAGACCTCTCGCCAAAGGACTTCTACTTTTTCAGGCATTTGTACAACTTCCTACATGAAAATATTTTCAAAAACCAAAATGATGCTCAAAATGCCTTCCAAGAATTCGTCGCTTCGAGAACCGATGCATTTTATGCTGATGGAATAAAACAACTTGTTTCTCGTTGGCAAAAATGTATTGATGCCAACGGTTCATACTTTGATTAATAAACTTTTGTTTCTGTGAATTTGCACGTCTTTGAAGTTTGTGTCCCAAAACCACCATTATTTTTCGACCAACCTAATATTTAGAGGTTTTTAAATAACTGTCAAAACATTAATTCTGTTAGTCGTGTTAATGTCATTGTAGTTATCAGAAATTTCACAATTCATATTTAATGCAAAATTTTATAAAAAATAACAAACAAACAATTTCAAACAAATTTTCGCTAATTAAATTTTTCATTTCGTCAACGCCTTATTTAATTTTGTCTAAATTATTATCCTAAATTTTATCCTTATTTTAATGTTATCAATTTTAATTTTTAACTATAACTATAACTTGTTTGAAATTTTTATTTATTCAAACTTTTTACTTTTAAAATTTATTAATAAAATTTATTTTAATTATAAATAAAATTATTAAATTTAATTTACACTAAACTCTAATTTCTTTCAAATTATTTTTTTAAAAATATTTAACTTAATTTTAATTTCTTTCAAAATAATTTCCTTCTACATTGTAAAGTTTATCCTTTTTATTTTAAAAAAAACTTTCACTAATTATTTTTCAATTAAACTATATCGATTTTACTTAATCTGAACTCTTTAGATTTTAAACTCTTTTTTGTTTCCAATAATTATTTAATTTTTGTTAAAATTTTAACCTTCCCGTATCTATGGTGGTAAAAATGATACATTGTTAATCCGTGCCAAATTTGCTTTAATTACCTTATTAACCTTTGACAAGCCAAGCGATTTCAGTCAGCATCATCCCAGCGTACATTTTGACACTTTGTATTTTGCCAAATTAAAAAAAAACATATATTGACATGATTTGGCACGGATTAACAAGGTGTTATTTTTACCACCATGGATACGGGACGGTTAACCTTAATAAGAAATTATAAATTATTTGGTGAATTGAAAATTTTAACTCCTCATAACGTCCACCTGAATATGCATTTACAGTTTGTTTACTTTAGATAATTATTTATATAAGTTCATTCCTTATTTGGCTTGAAGAATTATTCTCTTTTTATGAACACTTTTTAATTATTTTTTATATTTTTTTTGGAAAATAAGAAGAGGAAAATGACATACCTTATGGTACAAGAATATTATTGTTCCATTTCTCAACAATACTGCACTAAATGTAATGAGTCCATCTAAAAATATATTTATATAGGTTAACAAGAAAAAATTATTTTATATCTTTAATAAATAATGTATATAATTCAACAATATATTATTAAAATCTTTCCGTATTGGTTAATAATTAAATGTACTGTAGTTCTTAACCTTTCAATGCATGATTATTTTTATTTTGAAATAAAGAATGTTTTATGTAGAAATGGAGTCTTAGGTTACATAAAAAATAAATAAAAGAATCCAGGTAATAATCCAGATAATGCGTTCAATCACACGTTATATATTGTGTAGTGACCATTGTCATCAATATAATAAAAAAAATAAATTCATTAAAAATATTTATAAGTATTTATATTGTATCAAAACACCATATTTTTTATTCACATAAAAACTTTTATTTAATTTTTAATTTTTTGTGACAAATTTGAATATTATATAATGTCATCTGTTTAATAAATGTTTTTTGTCGTCTCTTCGATCGCGTCGGACTTGGAACACAGACTGTCCTCCCAGTTGCGGTTGGCGTCGTTCTTGTTCCACGCGCGCTCGATCGCCATGGCGACGCAATCGACCGGTAATATCGCCTCTATTGACCGTCTGACGTGTTCTGGGAGCTCGAACGAAAATGGTAACACGATTCGACTTTCCGTTTTTTCGATTTGTATTTCGCGTCCGGAGAAATCGAACAATTGCTCGCATGGGTCGATGTCGCTTCGTTGTAATTCGAGGTCGATTTGATGCGCTTAGTGGTCGGCCGGAGTGATTTCTTTATGTCGCACACTGGTTGCGGCTCCGAGGACGAATCGTTCTTGATACTGCTGGATTTCGTGTCTTTCTTGGCGCTGTTGGTGTTGCTGGTACCGGAGGAGATGTCGTTTTCTTGGGACGGTAATTTTTCGAGTTTCGAGTTGAAGATGTTCTCGAGCGT
>MQRK01196120.1:426-14252 GCA_001938485.1 Girardia tigrina | reverse complement strand
ATATCTGTGTCGCATTAGTTGCGGAAGAATTTTCTTTTTGATGAATTGAAGTCGATTGGTGAGAACACTGGCTGGACGAGGCAGACCGGAATTTCGATTGTGGAAATTATTTATTTATTGTTTTTGTTGTCGTTATTGACGAGTTCGAGTGAATTGAAACTCATTCGACCAAAATGGGAAATTATCAACCATTCAATTATCAGACGAAAAGAATTATTAATTTTCAAAAAAATGTATTTTCTAAATGTTCCATATTTAAACAATGTACAATATTTAAACAATCTTTTCATTATAAAAAAACCAAATTTACATGAAAATTTTTACTCAAAAAAAAATCAGACCGTTCACAAGAATTACAAAAAAAAAATTTAATCCATTGAAAGAAAACATCGAATTAATTAAGATAAAATTATTAAGTTCGATATGTTAAATCAAGAAGTTTTCTTATAAATGGGCTTTATAATCACTTGAAGAAAATAATATGCAATTTTGATTAAGAGTGTCTCAATTTCGAGGAAATTGTAATTATAAATAAGAAATATAGGATTTTATGTATATATATTTAATATTTATAAATACTGATAAAAATTTGTGTCACTACAATGTTATTTGATGAATTTAATTTTATATTTGAAATTTTGTCATTTTTGAATTTATCTGCGATAAATTTATCTGAACCATCAACCGGTTTGTTCTCTACGAACCTCATCAGATCGTCTGTCCAGTTCGCAATTTATTTCATCGACGTATGTTTCCCGTACTTCAATTCTCTTTGAAAACCAAACACTTTCCCCGTCAGTCATCGCTCCCAATGCAATCCTAACACGTTATCCTCGATTCCAACATGTTTTCTTGGGTTATCAATGTGCGTTCAATATGGTTTTGAATTAAAACTCAATTTCTAAGTTAAAACCATTACACCTCAATGTGAACAAGTCTTTAAAAAACAAGAGAAAAAACAAGAGGGAAATGGGGATCAATGAAGAAAGTATCGTATGTGGAGGTATGTAAATGGATAGCCGAGAGCTGGAAAGAAATAACAGCAAATTGTATTAAAAATGGATTTCAAGCGGCAATGATTTGCGATTATCCAAATGGCGTCTAACGAAAGTACCAGTGATGACGAACCCGAAATAGAACTTGGAACTCAAATACCAAGAAATTTTAACGACTTATTTGAAAACTTTAATACTGATTCAGATGAAGAATTTAATTAAAAGCATTATATAATAAAATTTATCATTTTCTCATTTGTAAAATTTTTAATTTTCGAATATATATTTTTCATTGTATAAGCCGGTAATTTTTTTCAATTTTAACTTTTTTTTAGATAACCCGCGGCTTATCGACTTCTGGATTTCTCACAGAGCTAAACTGTACGAACTGGTCTTCTTAGTTGGTTTGTAATTAGTTGCTGAGTCCAACCCGACCCTTAGACCTTGCAAAAAAACCGCATCTGCGTCTGGGTCGGACGGCCTTCCCACAAAACTAGGGATGTGTCGTGACACCAACGTAAAAAGGGACCGTTTTTGCGGGTGAACCTTAGTGAGTGCCAAAATAGCAGTCTGAAGACAGTCGAGGAACTTGTGTACTCACAAGTGAGGGAATTTTCCGATGCGGCTGGTCCTGGGCTCAAAGGACGCTTTAGTCCGAAATCCCAGCTTGATGAATGTTTACTCATCGGCGTAGCCCATTTTGTCATAATGTATTTAATGTATCAAAATGTATTTGTTGGGTTTTAATTTGAAGCAATTACCTTTAAACAAAAATCTTTAAGCTTTAATCTGACTCTACTTAATCAGTCGGTTCTATCAACATAAATATATAAGTAATGAACACAAATTATTTTATGAAATTTTATTGTCAATAATACATAATAGCACACGGCTATATATTGTTCAAATCAATAGTATCAATAAACGTATTCACAAACAGATAATCGATGCGAGTTTGTCAGATCACAGTTTATTAATATCGAAACTATAAATCTTCTAAACGAACGATAACCGTAAACAATTGAAAGTTAAAATGATCTACATCTCCTATACAGGGTACTATCGATCAGAACTTTCAATAGAAGAAAATTAATCGAATAAGAAAAATAAAAATAAATTTTACGATTTTTACTTCTTATAGTTTTAGCTTAGAAATTTTTAGGCAAATTTTTTGGGTAAACTAAAACTAAATTTGCTGCTGTTTATATGATAGTATTTATATGATAGTTTTCATCAGCCTTGAAAATTGTTCAAATAAAACAAACACTAAAATATTTATAATTTTTAATTCCAAATTTTTTTTAAACTAAATATTATTTTGTCTAAAATTAATAATTTTATTTAAAGAATTATTTAAAATTTTTCTGCATACGAATTTTATTAAAAATGTTCTTTAGTATCTTTTGAAACCCTAACATATTTAAAAATACTTTGAAAAATTACATTAAATTTGACGTGAAATGCGATGAATCTAGAAATAAACCATAGAAATAAACTTTATCAGATGAACAAGATTTTATTTATAAGGTATTAAATGCAATGATAAAAAATTAAAAATTTATGAAACGCTTTTGCAAAAATGATTTTGGCTGTTTCCGAAATGATTCTGATTATTTCCGAGTTGACTTGGATTAAGTTAAACTTGAACCTGAAATGGTGTAGTATGGCCATTTTATATTTGATTAAATTTTAAAAAATGGTTTTTGAACCTGACAAAGAAATATTTTCCTTGTTGCATTTTATTATTTTTTAATCGAGTTGATTAGTGATAGTAAACAGTCGGATTTGTGGCTTCCGATGATGACGGATTGAGAAACAGAGAGAGATTAATTGCGAGATATTCTGAGAAATACTCGCATAGTGATTGATATTGTGTGATGATTAGACTGAATTGGCAGAGGAACTGATATAAATGATAAAAATACGACGATTTATGTTGTGAAAACATCGATATTTATAATAAGCGGGAAAATATCAATAATATTGAACAAAAATACAAAGAAAATGTCAAAAATAAAATTTAATAATGAAAAGCTAGGAAGAGAAATTGATAATCGGAGAAAGGAATAACGATTGTCGATCTCGGCAGGGTGCACTTCTATGGTGTGGTACCCCTGGCGTGTTGTTCATGATTTTTATTTAAGAAAAAAATTTAATAATTTTCTTTATAATATCAATTACAAATAGAAAATACGTATGTCTCACAACCATTTCCATAAGAAATTTAATATAAAAATAGAACCGCGACGGAAACCCGACGGTTGTTTTTTGTAAAATTATTATCTTAATTTTTAAATAATAAAAAAATTATCTTGAAATCTTATTGTGTGGCCTGAAACAAATTTTTTATTCGACACACTATGTCACAGAAATACTTAAAAAATAAAATCATAATAATTATCATTAATAAGTTAAAGTTATTATTTTATTTTAACTCACATTATCTTCGGAACTTACATTTTGTGCCTCTTGAATCCGACATTAACATCATATTTACCCATTTTATTTGGAAGAAGTCATCTGTAAACCAAAAAAATTTTAAATTAACGAAATAAATTAAGTAAATTAAGAATTAAAATAAATGATAACGAATTTCACGGAAAGATGAAATTAGAATTTATAATTATCATAAAATATCTCAAGGAAAAAATATATTTGAAAATAAAAAAATTGATAAAGTTTTTTAATTTGTTTCTTTCTATTCATAAGAAAAATTAAAAACATGAAGAATTGAATATTTTATTTTATTTAGGTTATTTCAGACTTTCTTTTATAAAAATTCTTTACTGGAATCGAGTGTTAATTTTATGAATTCATCTCTGAACACTTTTCTAACATTTTTCGAAACATCCAAGACTTGAGAGATAAAGCCTCCGTCTTATATTGAGTATGGATATACCAAAACATATTTATAATTTGATTTAAACCCTCGTCGTTGTCTTTTGGCTAGCAATAAGAGTGTTTGGAGGATGTCTAGCTTTAACCATAATTTGGTTATCAACATCATTAATTTTAATATCGATTAATATTTGCGAAAATTTTAAACTTATTTTTTGCGTACATCCTCCGAAAAAGAAATTAATTGTTTATTACCATTGAGTTATGAAGTTTTTGGCAAGGGATATATAAGTTTTGATGCAAATATGACTTTTTGATGCAAATATCGAGAGGTTTGGCTTTCTTAGTGAGGCCGCCAGGTATAGCTGACACAAATTTTCCTCGTGAGAATGTTTTCGATTTAACGTCATCGGTCTTATGACCAGTAGCTGAATTGAGGATCAAAAGTAACTTTCGATGAAAGATTGCTCAATTTCTCTTCATCCAAACTTTTTGATGCCAAAGAAGCATTTCAGTAGCAGTGGTGACACCCCATTGTTAGCTGATATGATTACATTTGATAGGGAAATTTCCTTTCGGAACAGTTTTTCTTCATTTTCCCATCAGCTGTGCAGCAAAAAGTTGCTTTAAATCGACTCTTCTCGGCACCTGTGGTCATGATGCGAACTTATGAAGATCCCTTTTGCTCAACTGCGAATTTTGTTGGCATATCGAGTGTAAGTGGAACTTCATCTATGTTACCGATGTGTGCAAGCGTATAAACAACTTTGTGGTGAGAAACGAAATCGATAAATTTTACAAGCTTTACCTCCCAATTGTCAGGACGTTTCTGGCCAACCAAGCTCAATGCAAGTAGCGCAAATCTGTTTCTCTTCATAAAACTATGAATTCAAAAGTTCGAACATTTAAAATTTGCAAACTTCCAATAAATCGCTCGGGAACGAGCTTTTCTAAAGATCGCACTGCTTGACACAGATAATCCATTTTTGCGCTGTTCTAAAATCCACTCTTTCAAATGGGGCTCAATTATTAACCATTTTATTGCTTGCACTCTCTTGACAACTTTAGCTTCCTTGTTGGTCTTACTCTTCATTGATCCACTTTGATTTTTCCTGCGAACAATTTGTGATATGTTGACCTGGAAATGCCCGGCTGCTTTCACGATTGAAGATTCCTGGGTAAAACTTCACAGCCTCTAGTTTAAACTGACGGGTATCCGTGTTTCGCTTTTTATCTGACATAGTAACGTGCTTGAATTTTAATTTCATCAAACGATCAATATCACAATAATATTAAATCAATCTCTGGAATTTAAATGATGTATGTAAGTGCAAAAATGGGAATACATTTTACTAAGGTAAAAAATCCTTTATCATTTTTGTTTGTCAAAATTAAACGTTTAACCAAAGAATAGGATAGTACAAAAAGAACATTTGTTTTAGTTGATCAATTTTGATTATTTTAGTTGGCAAAATTTGGAAGAAAATGGGCAAATAACACAGTGTCATTAAATTTTACTATAAACTTGTAATAATTGCAGACGAAACTATGAGAGACATGAAAAACGTTTGTGGCGGTGATTGTATATCCAGAGCAATGCTTAAATGTTAGCTGAAGGAGTTTATATTTTAATTTCGAGGACAATACATGAATAAATCAAAAAAATACTATGTGAATGATTAAGTAGTTATTTTTTGCAAAAAATTGCATTTGCTACTTAATTAACCCTATTGATAAATTAAATAGTGTTGATTACAGTCCATAGGTTTCCCCAAAGACTGATCGATAGTAGCAGAGATGCAGCAGATTTGAAGCTCGGACATTTCGTGATCGTCCTGAGTCCATTTTATTAATATTGGTACTGGATTGATTCCCATATATGTTTGGTTCATCAATTTATTATTATCAAGAACATATCAAAAGAAGTCATTGTTTCGCAAAATAGAATTCAAATTCAAAATAAATTCATGTTTCCAACGTTAAAAGAAATACTTGTTATAATGCAACAGCAAAAAAATCAATCCTAAAGATAAACTTTAAACTCTTGACAAAAATACATTTAACTACATTTCCATCTAACGCCTCATATGCATCATTTTCATATTAATATTTAAGACACGAACTTTTTACATTCCTAATTATGTTTGGACAATAATTAATAACAACCTTTAATTTCAGCATTTGGAAATGATTTGTGAGCAGCTTATGTATCAACAATATTATCATATAATCTTTCTTACAAATTTTGGTTGGCGTTTGTCTTTTTTATCTTCGGTCAACCATTATTTAAATTTTCTAATAATTCATACAGTTTTTAATTTCAAATACAAAAAATAGATACTTTATACATTTTACCATACTATGTCTTACTTTATAATCTTATTTTGTGTATACCATAAAAACAAGTTCAAATTATTTTGTATTCATATTACACTTTGTGTTCTTTAATCATCCTTCATTTTTATACCTACTAGATGAAAACTGATACAATTTCAATCTTTTTTATTAAATATTAAGTGTGGAGAATATAATTATATTGATCCGAATCTGTGGAAAGAATATTTGCTTTTACATATATCAAGATTAGAATATAATCAAATAATTTCATATTATATTGTAATGTTATAAATCCATCATTCTTTTAGATATTCCCCCGGGACACCAAATTGATGAATTTATATAAATAAAAAAAAACAAATTGAAATCAATCGAAATAATGTGGAAAAATAAATAATATTTAAATAAAATTTATTGAATATTTTTCAAATATTCATGGTCGAATGAACGATCTGATACGGTTACATTGATCTTTTCAGATCAAGAAATCAAATAATTACAGTTTTACATTAGAAAAGGTTTTCAATTGAATTGGAAGTGAAAGACATAAAAACCAAAAATAATCAAAATCTCTGTAAATGATTATAATATTTAAATTATTTAATTTTCATCATATATTAAACCGCATCTTAAAGAGAAATAACTAATTACAAATAATTAATTGACGGAAACTATGTCGAGACTTCAGTGATAGTTAATCCGAGTGAAAGAAGATATATTATATCATAATGTAAAGCAGTGTTTCCCAACCTTTTTCAGGTGGCGGCACCCCAATATGCAATTTTAAAATTTCGCGGCACCCAATAAAATGGCGATTATTTTTTTAGAAACGAATATATTAATCACATAACATACCTTTTTCGAAAAAAAGCATCGATTTTACGATACTCAGATACATAGGTTCCGCAACGATTTGACACCTGGAGAGGCTGAAAAAAAGAAAAACAGTCCTGAGAAATAGTACCTAATACACCCACTAAAGTGCAGGATCGAGCTTATTTTTGCAGCCATGAAACTACTTAATTTTTTTCAACGATACAATTAACAATATGCTCCAAAAACATCTTTTCTGAGAGCATTGCAAGGCACAAAGTTTCTTACTTTTGAAAAGAGATCCAATTTTTTGTCCTTTCATTGTGGCAATGAACAAACATGAGATTGTTAAAACACTTTTGTCTCATTTAGCTCCGTAAGTACATCTTGAGTCTTCTCATGGCAGAAAGAGAGCCATCAGGTGTTGAAGTTGTCACAGGTATTGTCCTCCACAGAGAGATTATATTACATATTCTGAAAACAAAGACGTTCCTATTGTTGATGCATCAACATCTTAGCAATCCTCCAAAAAATTCTTATTTCTTCCACGTGAGCAAAAAGTGGCCTTTTCTTCATTTCTCTCACAAAATAGGGTAAAAGATTCAACTGTCTTGAAAGCCAGAGAGCTGATGTCAGACTCAAAAATTGGAGGAGATACTCGTCTACAGGAATATCTTGTGGTTCAATCCAGTTTGCAGCCGTCGCAAGCATTTTTTTAATTTTGAAAGGCATTTTGAAAGAGACTTGGCAGAGACACCTAGTAGTTTCTCTACAGACGTTGTCCACAGCTTCAAAATTAATGACTCTGTGGTAGTGACTATGAGATCCTAATACTTCTTCAAATCGTTTCGTAGGACACTTTCTTATTGGTGCACAGGATTATTCTGTCAAGGTTTCTGCTGCTTGTCTCACTTTTTCATAGAAATGGCTAAATTCTTCTTCTGAGCAAAGTCTTTGAAGGTAGTCTCTTAGGAATTCACAATGCTCAAATCCTTCCTTAACAGTGATTTCTTTGCTCAGGATTTCTCCTGAAACACTTTCAGCATGCAAAAAGATTAAATGGCATAAATGCAGCCGAAAATAGATATCAACCCACCGGATGCAAGTAGAAAGAGACTTTTTCTGCTGATATCCTTCGACTCGTCAACTAATAAAGCAAAATATTTGGCTTTCCTGATGTCTACTAATAGGTTACGGAGAAGAAAGTGTCCCATAAAAGTGATTGATTCGTCAAAGATATCTGGTGAAGTGTAATTACCATCTTAAATCCAAATATCTAGTCTGTCAATGTCTTATTCATCTCATATTCAATAGCTGATATAGGTTACTTTCTTCACTTTCATGTCCATGAATTGCATGACCTTGACACAAAAAATAATGTAGACTGTTAAACTGCCTAAAAAACATATCTCGTCGAAAGGGTTTAACTGTATCATACTGCTCATTTAACTGAGACAAAACAAACTTTCCATTTCTTTGTTTCATGGCAGCGGCCATATGCCCTTGACTGTTTGGGTGGGTTTTAAAGCGCTGGACTACCTTTTTTCATTTGTAAAAACCAATAATCGTAATTTTACGGAAAATTTTATTATCTAAGACAGCACAAGATTGTATAATTCAATATGAATTTAACATCTAATCTGGAGCCCCTTCTACTCACGTTTTGGGACATGATTTTGAAATCGATGTCCATTTCTATTCTTTCTATTTTAAAGAGAGAAGAAATAATATATTTAAAATAATATTGTAAAAATTATTAAGGACACAAGACTGATTTTGAGAAAATTAATTTTCATGAAAAAATCAGTGATTGTACATTTCAAAATTCTGCGAAAACAACCAATATATAAACAAAATGTCTTTATTAGAATTTATAAAAATTAAACTAATTAATTTAATTTAAAGACAGTTTGCAACAATACTAATTGTTTGGGAGAGTTCGCATTTTAATTCACATCATACGAGCATACATTTACATTAAACATTTCATACAAATATTTATAATTTCAGACATACCTTACAAAAATAATTAAAATTATTTTGTAATCGATATTGTAAATTAAATTTGTTTAAATAATTAGAAGTTTAGAAAGAGAATTAAAATTTTTCAATTAAGAAGGATGACTAGTTAGTATTCTAATTTCAATGCATTAAATGCATATATATATGATAGAAATAAGGTAAATTAAAATTATATATATATATATATATATATATATATATATATGAATGAATAATTAATTTTTTTGTTGTTGGTGTTTAAATAAATAAAGATTGTATTTTTGTGGTATCGAATAAAGTAAATATCGATTGATTCGTAGTTCTTTATTTAATTCTATTTAATTGGAAATAAGTATGTTGGGTGCAAATAAGCCTCAGAGTATTTGCAATGGATCGAGATTTGCGAATCCAGAAATGAATCCAACACTTGAGTGCATAGAAAATCCGTTTGTTATCCGTGACTTTAATGTTGTGATTTGTCTTGATAAATACAATAATAAAAACATTAATAGGAGATGATATTTAATGAGATGTCGACCATGCGGCAGATTGAATTTGATTGAATGGAAACCCACCCTCGTTAGGATAAAAATTATTGATTGGCGCTCGGCTATTAACAAATGGGGACCGCATTCTTATGGTCCCGAATGCTAACAGCTGCCGTCGTAAAAAAAGGGATTTGAAAGAGTTAGCAATGCATTTTTCGTAAAGTAACTAGTGGAGATCATAAAATAATAAATTTTAAAACTTTAAATTCATACAATTAATTTTTAAATTATAACTAAAATTTTTTTCAAATTTTATCCTAAAACTTATTAATTTAAATTTACCATGCATGCCTTTTATTTAAAAAATCATTTCTTGAAATATTATATTATTATATTATTACATTTTTAATTAAGTATTTAATTTTTGATGGTTTTCTTTATTATATCATTTTTAATTTTAAAACTGTCTTTATTTACTTTTTTAAAACTTTCAAATTAAAAAAAATAACTATTATGGCGAAATGCAAATTGAAAATACTCATCATAGTAATATTTTGATACGTGTTGCGTTAGCAGAAAATACATGCGATTATTATTTAGTTTGCAAACAAAAAAGGCAGATGAATATGCAAATGTTCTAAACAACCATAACTTATTGAAAAGATGAATTTATTAGTTTACTGAAGACGTTGAAGAGATATATTCTGATGGATTATTTATTTTTTATTTATTAACTTTTAAAATTACTTAAACTTTCCGATGTTAATTAAAAAAGAATTGTTTGGAAATGAAATAATACTAAGTCGAAGCTGTACAAAAAATATTAAAGAGTTTATAAAATATTGGAGTTTTATGTCCCCTTAACAGTAAGCCTGAATAGTAATAAGCCACGGTAGCCCTCACCTCGTGCGGATCATTTACAAATACCAAAAAAACGATCAAATTTTATTTAATCCACATAACAAATGACATATGTTATTGGAACATGCAAAAGTGATTTGATAACATTAAAAATTTCCTTTCATAAATAAAATTATTTTATTCATAATATAGGTTTTCTTCTCAAATTATTAAATCCTATGACTTTTACGTATTATCTATATCTTTTTCCTAAATTTGTTATCGCCCACAAGTATCATCAAATTTAATTTTGATAAAATTATAAATAATACGGGTCATAAGAGTCCAGATTAATCCCTCGAGCATCTAATAAATAAATAATATAACTCTAGAATTTTTAGAGTTTGTTCTTATATCTTATATATTTTTTTTATATTGAGACTAGAAATTATTTGTTAATGCATGATTTAATGCCCTATCTTAGTCGTAATGAATATTGTGTTGTAAATGATACTTGACGAAAAACAAACTTTTTCCTTTTGGTTTGCTTAAAAAGAATCCAAGAAGACAATTTTAGAAGCTTTTATTTGCATTTATAAATTTTATATTTTTTTACTGAACTATTTGATAAAGTTTCTGTTAGTAACATTATAGTTATTAGCAAAACAAAAGGACAACTATAATATAACTATAATTTTAATAATTCATGACAACAAAAAAGAATAAATAAAATGCATATTTTAATCATACAGTTATATAAAAAAACTAAATAATATTAATTTTGAGTTATTATTATATTAATTTGACTTTTCCATCAACAGAAAAGCAATAGGATAAAAGCAAAGATTAATTTTTATCATAGTCTGAAATGAGAAGTACAGAAAGTCGACAAATCATTTATTCGCAATTATGGAAAAATTATTGTTAATAATAAGTATTTTAGAATTTTTTCAGGAAATTCGATTAGTAAGATCATATGTATAAGGATAATTCTCGATACATTCTTTGAGAAGAAAATAATTTTGATTTAATCATTAAAAATTTAATAGATTGAAATGAAGAATAATAAACCTTTAGTCGTATTTCTAATAAAAAAACATTAAGAATTTAAATAAATTCTTATTTATATTTTGTTATTTTATCTATCATCAAATGTTTCGCTTCTCTCCTGACCAAAGACAATCTTTAATTTAAAAAAAATCATTTGTTTGTTTCACGACAATATCGCTGATTTGTTATCCTTACTTTTTATATGTGTATATGCATTAAAATAATATGAAATCATTAAAAATTAATTTAAAAAATTTTAAAATAATTAAATGGAATTCAAATACTTAATTTTTAAAATAAATTGATTACGTCAATGACCAGTTCAGCGAAGTGTGTGTGCCGAATCGACCAATAATCGAGTCCGTTGACTCGCTCAAATTGGTTAACAAATCAGAGCAAGTTAACCATTTGGCTCCACAAGTCCATTTGCTTATCTGTAGTTTTTAAGTTTTAGTAAGTTGTTAACGTTAGAATTTTAAATAATTAACTCTGTTTGCTATCCTGAAACACATTTCTATGGAAGTGTAGTAAATTTGTTCGAGTAGAAACGGAAATTAGTTAACACTAGTATTAGCAACATCACTATTTGAGTGTAAACCTTTATTAACGACACAAACATTTTCATTAGCAATTTCTGCGGGAATCGTCATTCTTGATTAATGTTTTTTGTATCTATAGTCAAAACTTAAAATTAATTAATGGGACAAGATTAATATTAACTTTTAATTTCTCAAAATTTTATTGGATAAAAATGCATTAAGTAATAATTAAAATAAATATATTAAATTCAATAAGTTAAAATCGTTTACTAAAAATATTATTAAAATTTATAATTATAAAACTTTTAATTAATTAGTATTTAAAAATTAATCTCATTAAATTAATTTAATTAGATTCAAATAATCAAACAATAACATATCCATCCCATCAGAGTAGGAGAGTCATCTCTCTAAACAGCATACAAATAAGAAACTTTCAACATTCCGAATTTTCCCTCACAACTAGATTTACGGACTGAGTCAATTTAACTCATTAAAAATTATATTGATATTTATATAAAACTAAAAAAATATTATTGTTTTAAATATATATGATGATTTTTAGTTACGCAATGAAATATAGGTTACTTCACTCTTCAGATTCCTTCATTTCGCATATTTGAATGTGGTTTACATATTTCTACGGCTATGATATCTCATGTTGTATGAGTCAAATCGGCTCACTTCAGTAAAAATAGGTTTATAATCAACCATTGTAAATCTAGTGTTAATTGTGTGATTAGTAGGGCACATAATTTAATGACCTTCAAAATCAAAAAAAATGACTTGTTCTTTCTGTATTTAGAAAAGGATGGCTGAAATGAAAGTTTCTGATCGGTATGGACATCTTCTCTTCAACATTACTGAACAGAATTCTGACCTGGATAATCTCTGGGGGCGCACCCTATGCGACGTTGCTACAATCAACAACAATTATTATTATTGTTATAATTATTATTATTATTTATCTCACTCTATTGCAGCACTATTTTATAATAAAAAAAATTAATAAGTTTTTGCAAAAAAAACTTTAACGGTAACATAAATTAAACAATAACACAAAATAAGATCGAAATGTAATATATAAATATCAATGTAATATAATTTTTAATGAAAAACGTAATATTTTACCAGTTATTTTGTATAGTATTTTTGCTTTATTGTTCCGTAGCATCAGCAAATCGCCCATAAAAGGAGCAATGTATTGGGAGAAAGTCATATATCGGTGCAGAAAATCGCTAATATAAAGGAATCCTAAAACGGAATAGAATAATCAAATAAAACCGAGCTCTTTTAAATTAAATTCAATCAAATTAAAATGAATAATAGCCAGTCAATGTGTTTGAATGAAAATTTATTTCATTTATCAACCAAGCAACAGCAACCCAAGATACTTGAAGAGATACAATCTTCACTTATAATAGTTGTGTCAACTTGCTAAATAATCTGACATTAGGTAGTCAATTTAATCACTTCAACTAAAGACTGAGTGTTGTCCACTTATTATCGAATTTAATTACAATTTTCAATTCCCAGATAAATCAGAATCAAATTATTTATTACTACTTCTATGATACTACGATGAGAATTCCATGGCTACAATTAAATATTCAGTTTAACTACATATATGTAGAATGGTCGACAGTATCAGAACGAAGGATGTCCTCATTCATGAATACCAGTTTGCCAGTTAAATATTGTTAATCATAATTGAAAATCTTGTCCTACATCTTGTAATTTATTTCACTTTAAGTGTCAAACATTACTGTTAAGTATACTTCAAGACATTGACAATTGGAAATACATTCCTCTAGTGAGGCAAGAACAACGATTTCTGGCATTTGATTAGTAAATTCAATTTGTCGTAGAGCCTCAGATTATCTGCTACTACGACATGAGTAGGGGAAAAATGGGGACTCTCCCTC
>MQRK01196115.1:26990-37543 GCA_001938485.1 Girardia tigrina | reverse complement strand
ATTAATAATAGCAATAATACAAATAACAACTTCTTAGATTTCATTAGCTAAGGTGCATTTAAATGTAAAAATAACGATTTTTCTTAGTGGGTCTAATAATATGGCCAAGTACTGTAGACATTCTGCATTTAATATGATAAGATATCAATGTGATGACCGGACAATTCGTCGCATATTTTTGAATTAAAATTATTATTAACTGATGTAGTTATTTTTTTGCAGCTGAATAATACTTTTATAAAAAAAATTGAACGAATAAATAAAACAATAAATACAATAAATTTAACAATGTCTCTGAAAGTATTTATTAATCCAGTATATTTATGAGGTGATTGCATGACCGACTGCATCTTTTCCACATCCGAAACACTTTAAGTTTATATAGTTAGCTAAGATTTCCTGCACTCAAAATTCACTTTTTAGGATGCGGTCAATTACAGTATGGCCTTCCTTTAAAGACTGGAAATAATTGAAGATAGAACACACCTCTATTATAAATAACATTGATAAAAATAAACGAAAAATAAAGTATTTCGTTTTTGAAGAGTGTCAGACATAGTGGCATTCAAGATTGGAATTATTTATTATTTAAAAAATTTTTTTTTCAAAAATCACTGGGATGGGTGATTATTTAGGATATTTTTTGTAAGAGTATTGTTGTTAATTTTTTTTAATTTTCGAAAATAAAAATATTGGTTTTTTAAAAATTTCGAATTACTATTGAAATTAAAAATATATATTCGAAAATAAAATTAAAAAAAAAGAAAATAAATAAAATGAAAATATGTTTAAATAACAAATTTAACCTTTTGTAGTATTGAATAAATTTTGAGACTTAATTTCTTTTTGATTTATTATGGATGTGAATTCCCAACCTAACATGGTGGCAGCGCTGGTGGATTCAATCATGAACCGACTGATTCCCGATATGTTCCAGATCGAATAAGACCTAGAGTAATTGATTTTTCGTTGCAGAAGATATTTTGAAGCAGCGGAAATCAATCAAAAGATATGTCAAACATATCCATGGCAAACATATAATCAAACAAATACATGAAAATCTCTTGAAGCATATGAGAACATAGCTGGTAAAGTTGATAATTTTGAGGATCGGTTAAGACTAGCGTTTGAGAAGCTGAGAGAAGCCTCGACAGATTTGGAAAAGCTGTTGAGTTATCGCAAAGGTTCTGATAACGCACAGACCTTTTTCAAAAATGTAGACCGACTGGTAAAAGGCGTTGTTACATAGACTCGAGGAAGAAGAGCTAAAAGCTCAAATGCTAATTCATTGTATTGATGATGACAATGTTGTTCGTGAAATCAAATTACGAAAATTAAAGGGTGTCAAGGAAATATCTGAATTCGTGGAACTCTTAGACGAAATAAATCATAAAAGAAGAGTAGCATCAATGTTGTCCGAAGTTATCGAGAAGTTATCAAAACAACAGGTCTTCTGAGGTAACTAGAAAATGAGTAAATCAGACTCAGACGAGAAAACAACTTTCAAGGGTTAATTCAAACAACCCTAATGCTACACTTGTAATCAACCAGGACATTTCAGCAGAAATTGCCAACAAAGAAGATTAGTGCAGTGTTTGGAATTGTCAAGAGACTAGACGCATCCATCGAACTGCCCTAAGAGACAGCCATTCGTTTGTTTCTTGTGCGGGAAAAAGGGACATAGGCTAACTCAATGTCCAGAGATACGCTGTGAAAATGAGGCAGGAAGGGGCATCTAGCAGCGGCATGTATTGGGTAAAATAGAGTTAGATGTAGGTATATGTCAGACAGGAAAAGTAGTAACAAATATTTTTGTGGAGATTGTGGTTCCAGAACTGCTTTGACGTATAGTATTCATGAAAATGTTCGGTTATTACATACAAAGGAACGAGTCTCAAGACAAAAATATATCAACAGAAGCACGTGGAAGTGTATGTTACATCGAGGAAAAATTCGCCAGAGTGAAAATGCCAGGAGAAATATGAAAAGGAGCATTGGTTGCATAGGTAAAGTAGATTCAAAACTGTTAGAGGTCATTCAGAAACAGGAAGAAGTATTCATGGCCAACAAATGGGATATCGGATGTACCAGTTTTGCAAAACATCATATTAAGACAAATGGGGAGGCAATTAATTTAAAACCTTTTCGTCAGTCAATGCATCTCGAAAAAAAATCATGTAGACCATAAAAAATTTGTATGATACTAATATCATTCGAAAGTGCAATTCACCTTGGAACACACCATTAATTTGTGTGTGGGAAAAAAGAGAAGAATGATATTCATATCTGTTTTGATTTTAGAGTTTAAATGCAATAACGGTAAGACAAGCTTTACCGATGCCCAATGTTGATGAGATGTTGGATGCTTTATGATGTGCAAAGTATTTATGCTCGATTGACCTTAGAAATGCTTATTATCAGGTTGATCTTGACAAAGAATCTCAGGAGAAAACGGCATTAACTACAAAGCAAGGATAGTACTATTTTACTCGTATATCGTTTGGTATAGCGGCTGCACCGGGAACTTTCTAAGAGATGAGGACAAAAGTAGTCGGAGGAATCAATTGTGCCACTGTATACTTAGATGGTAAATATAAATTGGTAAATACAAAGGATCGGGAGAAACACTATATTGTTTTGAATCAAGTTTTAAATAATATTAGCAAAGCAGCATTGCAGTGGAACCCAGAAAAATGTCAATTGTTGAAACGAAAAAATCAATTTCCTAGGACGTATAGCTAACGAAGACGGTGTAAAGACGGACTGTTATGGTGGAGGACCATTTGATGATTTAGAATACTTTATTATCAAAGATTGTAATAATTATTAAACAAAAGAAATAGTTTACAAAAAAGTAATTTCCACATATAGAAAAAATAATTTAACAAACATTTTATATAATAAAAAAATGTTACTTCATTTGTTTGACAATTGTACTTTTCCCCGATTCTCCCGTCCCTAAAGAAAATAACATTCAGAAAACTTTCTTTATATTATAAAATTTCCAAAAACAAAATAATGACCTAAAAGTAAAAGTTTTACTTCTCCTCGATTATGTTTGGCTTCTTCTTTAATTTGTTTATCAATTTTACGGGACACTTCATTTTTTTCAACCTCGTCTGGTTTACCTATTTTAATCAATTATTAATAGTTTAAAGTACAATTAATTCATCAATATAACGAAATGATAAGTTAAAACAAAATAATAATTTTAAATAATAATTAAATATTTATGAATAAATAATTTTTAAAAATTAGATGTATAATTATAATTTTTTTGAAATAAAAGGTCGTAAATTTGTGAAAATATTTATTCCATGTTTTATTTTTGTAGTTTTGAAGTGATTGTGTTACGGAGTATTTGGATTCAGAAAAAGCCCGGATGGAGGAGATGGATGGAAGGTGAAGTCGAATGAGGATCTGCAGGAATTGAGATAATAATAATTGCATGTACTAATAATTTATTAAGAAGGAATAGGGGAGTTTTCAATTTTCAGTATGATTGAAACAGGAAAGAGTCAAAATAAATTATTTCGAATGAATAAAAATGGTGTATAATTCTTTTAATCTAATTTTATTTGTAATTATTATTGATGTCTCTGGTAGCAACATTTTTTAAGAACTCTAATATGATTTCCAATACTTTTCTTGGCATCACAACTCGAGTTGTCTCCATGACAATTCTCCATAAAACTTTCTTATTTAGGCATCTTTCTTGATTGATAAATTGAAATTATCTTTTTAAACATTTAATTATTTGAAAAAAAATTTAAATGACAATTCCTTAATAAAATATTTAAAAATTATTTTTAAAATTATTTTAATTCATTTTAAATACATTATTTATGATTAAATAAATCTTTACGTTACAATCCACTATTAAAATATTTTAAATCACTATCACTATTTAATTTCAAAGTTGTTATTTACATTTCAAAATTGTCCGAATAAATGGAATAACAGTTTAAAACATTCAAAAGATCAATCTTCCATATTGGTGGAATAAATTATGTATATGATTTTGTCGGGGCATTTAAATAGCCATATTCACGCTGGTGATAATGGTCGCTTAAAGGGAAACCTTTCAGTAAGGACTGAAAAAGCAAGCAAACATCACTATCAATATAAAATAAGTTAGATTTTAATAAAAGAACTACTATAAGAGTCGCAATAGGAACTTACACATATAGAAACAAGAAAAAAGCTCTATGAAGACTATTGTTTCAGACGTTCTTGACACTTTAAAATAACTCTTGAAAGGCTTCTTCAATCTAAAATTTTTTTTCTCATTTCGAAGTGTTGTTCAGAGGTTTAAATTTTCATTTGGAAATTGGATTGATAATGTTTTTTTAATTACTGAAGTAAATAACTGCCCTTAACAATATATTTTTATTTAATCTTCTTATAGTCTTCCAATTTTAAGCATATAAAAATATACAATTTTTTTCATAATAATGAAAAAATATATTCTAAAGATAATAATAATTGTCATAAACATTGTATTTGTAATAAACGTAAAAAGTTTTTATTGACGTTTTTCATAAACAAAAGGCAAACAGAAAATCTTGGGCTGTTTTGTAAACGTCAACAACATTTTATGACCATTTGTTACGCTGGAACATTTACAACAGGAAGTTTATTATGTTTTGTTTTACAATTGAGAATTGTTTTACATCAAAGGATAATAAAATATATAATATAATTATAATTTTAATTTATGTAGGCAAAACAGTCATAAAGCAGAAGAACAATACAGCCTGAGTTTTTAAATATAAATAATTTATGCAATAATTATGATTAAAATATTGATTATAATTACCATTGTTGAAGAAAATAATATATAAAGAAATAGACAAATTAAAAATTAAATATTAAAAATAATAAAGTAATGATTTATAATATTTTTATTTTAATTCATAAAATTTAAGAAAATGTCACCTTTAAGTCTCCCAGATCCAACTTTAGTGTGCATATTTGTTTCGTGAAATGAACGTTTTATTGCTTGTACCTATTACCCCAAACTCCCCATCATAATTCATTGATAAACACGTCCACGCAGTTTACAGAAAGTTCATTCACAAAATGTTTTTATTTATAAAATATATTTACGAATAAAGAACATATTGACAATTTGTAAGTAGATTCAAATTACATTATCAGACTTGTTTCAGAATAAATACATAATCATGCAGGATAAGGCTATTGGATTATTAATTTATTAACTATATACATTATTTAATTTATTAAAGTTTTTTTAATACTTTTAGTTCAAATTTGCATGTTTTTTAATGGTTCAATTTTAAAGAGCCTGTTTTCAAAAATTATTATTTAATATACAAAACTATTATTCAAAAATATCTTTCATCTTCTTGTTTTAATATAAGAGAAATTCTGTATAAATATCAATAATTTACTTTTAAATCCGACTATTTTGAAGCTATGATGAGTTAGTATAAACTTAAAACTTAACAAACAAAAACTTTATAAAAACTTTATTCAAACTAAATATTTTTTATTTTGTTGTCGACTGTTTATCGAGTTACAAATGTCAAAAAAATTTCTGTAATACTCTTCAAATAAATTTAGTTTAGACAACTTCAAGTTTATATAATTTTTTAATTGATCACTTGTTGTTGCTCGAATACGTATACGAAATAGCCTCACCTTAATTGATCATCCCCTAACCCATTAAATTACCCACTAACTTCCAGTTCCAGGCAAATAAATTGCATATACATATGTAAAATATTATTTTTTGCTTTACATGAAAACAAATGCACCAATTTTGTTTGAAAACTCATGTAAGGTTTAAACTAGGGCTATGTCGGAATCCGGCTCCGGACCCTGCCATAATTTGGATCTGCTTTGACAATTAATTACAATTGATCTACCAATATTGTAAATTTGTATAATTTTTGATTTTAGGCATCCTTTTTAATCCTCGTTACTACTATATAAAAATTATTAATGACTTGGAAACCATTTTAAACTGCTTTAGAACTATAGATATTATCTTATTTGAATTAACTTTAGCCAATTTTTGGTTATTAATATTTAAAATTAATCAATCATTTAGGGGAGCATCCTTAATGTTAGAGGGTAAATTTTGTCAATAATTATTATATATTAATTATAGAAATTAGTTTAAACAATTAATTTTTACATTTAATCCATATTTTAAAGTAACTTTTTAACTGTTGATTATATTATATAGAAGATCTAACCTGAATGGAAATTCATTCAAGTTGCACAGAAACCTCTGTGAATTTAATCAAAATTGTCGATGCACGATGATATTCAACTACAGAGGTGATCTCACTAACTTTATAATCCATTTAAATTGTTATTTGTATACCATGAACCTAAAACATAAAAGCTTGTGAAAAGTTAATCTACTAAAGGATATAGAAAGAAAATCAAAGATTATGAGAGAACGGTTTTTGAATGTGTTTAAGAAAGGTTTAAATTAGTGAGTTTCCCTAAACTATTTAAATATAAATAAAATGAATAATATAAATAATACTTTAATTGAAGAATATTTAACTCAAATAAGAATAAAAAAGAATCAGAGGAAGTACACTTGATCACACAAGAAAAGGAAAGATATTATTATTAAAAGAGCAACAATACAAATATCTTACAGATACTACTATTGCGATGAAATTGTTTATAAATATGTTGTTAAAACACTGATCTTGATCTGCTAAATGGAGGGTGAAAGACATTGGTCTGTTGTTCCTTCGGACCTCCTGGTAAGGATAAAGAGCGATCGAGAAACATTTATTGAGGTTGGTCCCTTGAGTCACAAAGTAAGGGTAAGGAGCTATTGAATATAATTTTTCGAGTTCAGTTTTGCGAAATCGACACAAGAATGCCCCATTTGTTTCATCACTTGAAATCAAAAAAAATTTGTAGATACAAAATTTGTTAACCATAATTTTAATATTTTTTTGTGTAAAATTCTGGTGATTTCATATATCATGACGTCACCGGAATATGTAATTGCAAGGTCAATTTTAATTGCATCAACTGACCCCGGGGCATATAATATGATATTATATAATATTGCCTTAATATAAAAGGATGATTTGCAAGTTTAATTGGTTAGCAAACCCTGATCAATATTTTATATAATAAATTTTGTTATCTAGTTTGCGTTCTTTACATGTATACATTTTTACATATATGTAAATATACATGCGTATATGGCGGTTATAATTATAAGTTATGCATAAAGAGGTTGGATATAAAGGGCTCATGAAAGGACTTAGACTATGCAGAAGCCTGGTTTCCCAGTCATTAATCTCTATATACAGGGTGCTCAGTAGAAAAACAAAGGATTTTGTGAAACCACAGTGTATTTTAGAAACTACGTGATAAAGACGAATATATTGTGAGGACTTCTGATGTCTCTAAATTTTTGAATTTTTAATTAAAGATAAAAAACATTTTGAATTAATATTTAATTATAAAAGTAAAAAATAGAAATTTATTGTTAAAATAGTAAAGACGATAAAATACGATATAAAGTTTTAATATTAATAATATTTAAAAATGTTTTAGATAAAATTTGAAATAATAAAACTCGTATTTAAATAGATTAAAAAACGAATTAAATTGAAAATAATCAAATTAATAAATAAAAAAAGATTTGAAAACGAACTAAATATAAGATCTCGAAAATATTTTAACTGAATTTATTAAACTTTAAAAATAAAAGTTTCAAAAATGTCCTTTTCAGAAATTTCCTCGCAAAAAAGCCACAAAGCTCATATACGTGATTCAATATCTTCAAGAATCTGTAAATATTTAGATGTGTTTTATTGTCTAAAGTCAAATTAACATGCTGATAAAAAGTACAGACGACAAAGATATAGTAAAAGAAGCTCAAAAAATTTTCCAAACGGTAACTACAGTTTTTTGCGAGAATTTGATTAATTATAATCTTCTATTAACAGTTTTGTATATTTATCACAAACTTTTATAAATAATATAATAAAATAAATAGAAAACTAGTTTCTATTGTATTTTAACACTTATACATTTTTAAGTTTTTAAATATGACACATTTTAGTTTCACTTAAAATGGTTGTTGGATAATTGAGTACCAGCATAAGATCGAACACTTGTAAAAGATGTCCAGAAACACTCACTTCTTCAATTTATAGTCGTATAGTATCAAACTAATTAATCTATTAATATTTATTAAAAATGATTGTAAATGCGTTATTTCTGTATTAAAATTGTAAAGTTTGGTTTCTTAATTTTTAACTTAAATTATTATTCTTATATTAAAACCATAACTTTGGATTGTATTTTTATTTTTATTACTAATTGCATTCTTTATTTTTGAAAAAAATCGTGTAAAACATTTTATTAAATTCATGAATTCACTCAAAACTAAAATAAAATCTACAGTAGAAAAAAAGTATAAAGTACTCTCCCCCTACTAAATTTACTGGTAAATAGAAAATATGTTCTCTATAAAACCGTGATTCATAGAAAGAAAACTGATAGGGAATGGTATACAAGTCTGGTTAGTTTCTGTTAATCTAGATGTAGCTGCAACATGACTAAATGTTTAATACATCTTTCGTCGACATACAATAAAACAATAATAAAAAAGTAATAATAAACAAACAGGTTTAGTAACTAAGAGGATGGCTAAAATATTATATTAAAAAATTGATGCTCAATTTGTTAGATAATATATTAAATTAGTCAACTAATGTTAATAGTAATTCTGACTATGTGAACATAGTATTAACAATAAAGCAATTAAGTAAGTTCCTTATTTAAAATTTTCGAATTATCGATCTTGAAAAATATTATTCCAAGTTCGATAAATTTAAAACATTTTCCTTGATGCTATAAAATTATAGATATATTTATCAATTAATCATCAACACATCAAGTTATTTTTATTTTATTTATTTAACTTAAACTTTATGTTAATAATATCATTATTTATATCAAATATACTAACATAAAGCTTATCAAAATAAAAAAAATCAGAGATTGTCATTCAAAGAAATTGTTCGATTATAATGCCTATTTAAATTTGTCGTAAAAAAATTGATAAGGTTTATAAAAATGATAATACAAGTATTAGGATGAAACAAATGTCTTTTCGTATTTTTATTAAAAATTTAAACATAATTTTACAACAAATAAAAAACATTTAAGTTTCAAAGTAAAGGCCATTTGAATCTATAGCTTGAACCCATCTATGGGTAAGCTGTGCGATCCCTCTGCGGTACCAATCCTTGTTCTTAGAAGTGAAGAACTGATGATACCCGTTTTCGAAATCGGCCAGATTATTTAAGTTGCGACCACGAAGAAAGTGTGCCATAGAGCGGAAAAGGTAATAGTCGGATGTCGCAAGATCCGGACTATATACTGGGTGTGGAAGAAGTTCAAAGGTGTCGAGATTTTTTATTTTTCTTTTTGTTTGTTTTGTGGTGTGGGGTTTGGCATTGTCCTGTTGTAGAAGAACTCGCTTTCAATTGATCAAAGCGGGGTATTTCTCGCCAAGTGCCTCCTACTTTCGATCAAGTTTGGCGCTGTAAAGGTCAGTGTCGATGGTACGACCATTTGGAACCAGCTCGAAGTGAATCACGCCTTCGAAATTCCACCAAACACACAAAAGTGCCTTCCTTCAGAAACGATCTCGTGTTGGTACCGGTTTCGCCATTTTTCTGGGGTCCAACCAATGATTTTGTTGGTCTGGATTACTGAAGTAAACCCACTTTTCATGGCAAGTTACAATTTGATGGATGAAACGGTCATCGCGCGGATTTTCAAGCAATTTTTGACAAGTTTCAAAACGCTTTTTGGCTTGAATTTAAGTCAATTCATGAGGCACTTCTCGACATCGTCTATTGACCTTGTCAAGAGCGTAAAGGTGTCTTAAAATGCATGTTTGAGTAATATCGAGTTCCGCCGACAATCTGCGAGTTCTTAATGACGGAATTTTCCTGGTAATATGAAACTTTGTAGATGCTGAAGCTATAAACATACCTAAACGAACAGACGAAACACCTTGACTCATAATTTTCTTTCTGTAACCTTCACGAGTAGAAGTTCCTTGTATGTATATTAATAAGGTATATAATAATAAATATAATTATAATAATTATAACAATAAGGAGTATATTCCACGCTATCAATATTAAAAGCCGACATCAGTTTTTCAAATTTTATTTCTCTAAAAAAATGTCTAATACATTTTATTTAAAATTTAATCGAAATTAAATTCATTTATTTTATTTGATCTTTTGAGGAACTATTTACTCCATAAATCTCAAACCGGTATAATAAAAATAAATGTAGTATTAATAATCCATTTGACTTTTTTTTAATTTCTGACCATTAAATAATTTCATTTAAATAATTATTTCATTAAATAATTATTTAAATTTACATAATGATATCATATACAATGTAAGGTAAAATCTATATAATAGGGATAAAAATAAGACGACGCGTTTCGAGATAATAAAAATCCCATCATCAGGTCACAAAATGTACCAAGGAGGTACACTATATGGAAA